>PITA01012428.1:27500-62068 GCA_004023965.1 Spilogale gracilis | reverse complement strand
GTCGCACCTGACAGCATGGAATCCCACCTGCACCTGGTCCGTCTCTTTGCTGCCCTTGGGCATAGCAGAGGATGTGCTGAACTGGCTGCGGGCAGTGGGGGGAGATGGGCAGCTGGCTACAGATGCTACTCGAAAGTACCTGTAGGACCAGCTCCAGGTCCTCAGCTAAGATGAGACAATACTTTTGTTTAGGTACCGATTCCCTCAGACAGGTCATGTGCTCAGTGCTTTGGTGACTACATCCTCTCCCATTTTATTTTGTAAAAACACTTTGGGCAGGTAAGATTGACATACAAAAACCTGTCCATAGTTAATGTATGCAACTTGACCCTGACCCTAATACTAATATCTAGTTAAGATATACTCGATTTAGAGTATCACTAATAAATTAGGTAATGAGGGGCGCCTGGGTGGCTCAGTTGGTTAAGCGACTGCCTTCGGCTCAGGTTATGATCCCTGGAGACCAGGGATCGAGTCCCACATCGGGCTCCCTGCTCGGCAGGAAGCCTGCTTCTCCCTCTTTTACTTCCCCTGCTTGTGTTCCCCCTCTGGCTGTGTATCTCTCTGTCAAAATAAATAAAATATTTAAAAAAATAAATTAGGTAATGATTTTTAGGCGCTAAGGAATTCAGGGACCAACCTTCTGTCTTATTCTCCCTTGAATGTGGTAAGTTGGAACACATTCGGTTACGTGCTCTCTGGAGAGTGGCCACACGGAGGCAATGGTGAGTCAACACTGGGGCAAACCCCACTACAATTCTTCCTTCATCTAGTCAAATCTTGTTCATTCAATGTTTACAGATCATTTTATAGATTACAAAAAGTGTGATTTTGTTAAAATTTTTAAAAACCAAACTAATTCTTTCAATCTGTTAAAAAGAGAATATGTTAGACTTTGGACTCACAAACAAACTGAGGGTCTTGGAGGGGGGGGTGGGGAGATGGGTGAGTCTGGTGGTGGGTATTGAGGCCACATACTGCATGGAGCACTGGGTGTGGGGCATAAACAACGAATATTGGAACACTGAAAAAATGTAATAAAAAATAGAATATGTTTTCAAAAATCTTGGAGTGGGCAAGCCAATGAGGACCCAGGGCCTTGGGAAAAGGTTATTACTATTGAATATATTCAGGTTTACTTAGGAAATAAGGATGACTTCTATTCCTCTTCTTTTCAAGAAGAAATTGTGTCAACTAACAGTACTCAATCCACACAAAATAGTGCCGCTCAGAGGAAAACCAAAGGAGAATGAACAGCCTCAAGAAGCAGAGAAAGAGGCACTCCCTGGAACCCAGAAGACATACCACGGAGACTCTGCTCAGGCCAATTTGCAGCCTGTGGCTCCTCTGGAGCTAGAATGGCCCTCCATGGCTCCAGGGGTCGTGGATCAGGCAGCAAGCACACCCTGATGATGCTGCACTATTGGAACCCGGGACAAGTCCCCTGGTCTCATTTTTCTAGACTGTCTCCTGAGGCAAAGGAAATAAAAGCAAAAATAAACTACTGAGACTTGATCAAAATAAAAAGTTTCCACACAGCAGAACTATGAAGAAGTAATAATAATAAGACAACCTACAGAAAGGGAGAGGATATTTGCAAATATCCTAGGCAATAAAGGGATCATGTTCAAAATATATGGAATGGATACAACTCAACACCCCAGAAAACAAATAATCCATTTGAAAAACAGTCAGAAGGGATGCCTGGGTGGCTCAGTTGGTTAAGCAACTGCCTTCGGCTCAGGTCATGATCCTGGAGACCCGGGATCGAGTCCCACATCGGGCTCCCTGCTCGGCGGGAGGCCTGCTTCTCCCTCTCTAACTCCCCCTGCTTGTGTTCCCTCTCTCGCTGTGTTTCTATGTCAAATAAATAAAAAAAAATCTAAAAAAAAAAAAGTTGAAAAACAGTCAGAAGATGTGAACAGACATTTCTCCAAAGAAGAAATACAAATGGCCAATAGTCCCATAAAAAGATGTTCACCAACCCCCCACCTCAGGAAAATGCAAATCAAAAGTATTAGGAGATATTACCACATACTGTTAGAATGGCTCCCATCAACAGCAGAAGGAGCAACAGGTGTTGGGAGGATGTGGAAAAAGGGGACCCTCAGGCACTGTTAGTGGAAAAGCCACTGGATGCAGCCACTCTGGAAAACACTATGGAGTTTCCTCAAGATGTTAAAAATAGAGCTACCCCAGCATTCAGTAATCACACTACTGGGTATTTACCCACAGAATATGAAAACAGGAACTCAAAGAATACATGTATCCCTATGTTTCTTGCAGCATTCTTTTTTTTTTTTTTTAAGATTTTATTTACTTGACAGAGAGAAACACAGCCAAAGAGGGAACGCAAGCAGGGGGAGTGAGAGAGGGAGAAGCAGGCTTCCCGCCGAGCAGGGAGCCCGATATGGGACTCGATCCTGGAGACCCGAAGCCGAAGGCAGTCGCTTAACCAACTGAGCCACCCAGGCGCCCTCTTGCAGCATTCTTTACAAGATCACAATCTGGAAGCAACCCAAGTTTGTGTTGCTAAAGTGATAAATGAGATGGTAGATGTGTATACACACACACACACACAGTGAAATATTAGCCATAAAAACAATGGAATCTTGCTATTTGCAGCCACATGGATGGATCTAGAGAGTATTATCCTAAGAGAAATCAGTCATTCAGAGAAAGGATACCATATGATGTCACTCTTATGTAGAACTGAGGAAGCACACATGCATGAATGAAGGAGAAAAAAAGAGACAAGCCAAAATACAGATTCTTAACAATAGAGGACAAACTGATGGTTACCAGAGGAGAGGTGGAGGGAGGGGTGAGTGAAATAGATGAAGGGGACTAAGAGCACACTTTTCTTGATGAGTACGGAGTAAAATCACGCTATTATGCACCTGGAACTAATATAACACTGTATGTTAACTCGACTGGAATTACAATAAACAATGAGCAAGATTTTTCTTTCAGCAAGCTCTTTGAAAAAGCTTTGGTGTACAATGTTCATAAGCCCTACATGGGCATATTTCCTCAAAAATAATTATTTACTCTATGCCACAAATTCAAATTTCAATTAATTTTTTTTTTTTGACAGAGAGAAACACAGCCAGAGAGGGAACACAAGCAGGGGCAGTGAGAGAGGGAGAAGCAGGCTTCCCACCGAGCAGGGAGCCCGATATGGGACTCGATCCCGGGTCTCCGGGATCATGACCTGAGCCAAAGGCAGTCGCTTAACCAACTGAGCCACCCAGGTGCCCCAAATTTCACTGAATTCTTATCCTTTACGTGTTCATCCTAGCCCACAGGAGCCATGGTCTCTTTCTGCCCCAGCTCAGCAGCTGTGCGTTCAAGAGTGTGAGTACACACAGATGTCACTTCACAGTCCAGAATGCTATTATTGTTTGTTTTAGCATGAGATAGTCACAGAGTGTGAGGCAGGTTTTAGAGCAGGTTTGTTCTCTATCCTGGAAAACTAATTCAGTGTTCGTTTCCTGGATCCGTTTGACTGATAGGTTCCCTGTGGATGGGCTTGCTTCCCGGCACATCCATGGAAGACGCAAAGGTGGGTGGGCTTGGTGCGGGACAGGAAGAGGATCAAGTACAGACAAGGTTATGCTTCGTCCCCTGATCCAGGAACTGCCATGGGTGCGGGTACGGGAGACAGAAGCAATGGGAAACCACCAAGCTCAAGGGATCTCAAGATGTGGGGCATGAAGGTTCCTGTGAGCTACCACTGGGAGGAGGGGGGAAAGGAATGAGGAGAAACTGCTCGCACCTGGACCATGCCAGCTGCCCACCGCTCCTGGCCCACATCCGTCTTCACAGCTGACACAGCCTGAGCTCAGATGGGCAGCCTCGGCTCATCAACATGCAGTGGGACAGTTGGCTCCAGGGCCATGCTGAGGGAGGTGACAGGGAAGGCTGCCCCTCTGAGGTCATCCTCCCTTTGACCAGACAGCCCTGTAGGACTGATGGAAACCCACTGAGAGGTTCAAAAGACATGCTGTGGGTGAACTAAGGCACAGAGAAACAGAAAACAATATTGGTTTGCAGGTCAGAGCTGTCTTCTCAGGAAGTGAGGACAGCTTCCCTGAGGAGGACTGAGGGGAGGGCAGGCCAAGCTGAAAAGGAAGATGTGGCTCTCCTGATTGGGGACCTGCAGCCCCCTTCCAGTGCAGGGCATTGTCTTCACCACACAGGGGATCCATGGAAGTGTTCCTTCAGGGGACTGACAGAGCTGCCTCTAGAGGAGGCTACCCTGGCATCTGGTTGCACAAGGCAGAGGATGAGGGTCGATGGAGGGAGGGCAATACCCCGGGGGTCATGAGTCAAAAGTGCCATGGGCACAGCGCCCACAGCTACAGTGACTGGGTGCCTTCTTTGCCAGGCATGGTTCACTTCAGTGGGCTCCAGACTAGTCCTGACTACAACCTAGGAAGTGTGCACCACCACGACCCTTCTCTCCCCATGCTGCTGCTGGGAAGCACAGTCACCAGATCCCAGTTTTCTGGGAAGCCGAGCAGTGGTTCCCACCACACACTGCCCCTCTGGTGGTGGTCCAGTGTGACCCTCGTTCCTGGCCAGAGATTGCTGCCGACATGTCTCCACACAACGCAACAGACAGGAGGGTTTCCCTGAATTCCACAGGTTCTGCGGAGACAGATCCACAGGGCCTGCTACCCACCCACCACCAACACCCAGTGGCTCACTTGGGAACGCAGCTATTGTCATGAAACTCACCATGCCCCGTTTCCATCACTTCCAACAGGAAGTTGGGTTCTGCTCCCCCAATTTACCATACAACCTGCTTGCTGACTTGGGCTATGCGATGAATCCACATGGCTCTTTTCTATTAGAGAAGGCCACCCCTGCAGGCTACAGTGCGAATGGTGGTACACAGCCTGCAGGGTAGTAATTCTCTCAAGGGTTGACGTCTCCTCCCCAAACTCACAAAATGTTCCTCTGTCCCCATGGAACTCATGGCGTTCCCTCAGAAGAAAACAAAAAACAAAAACCAAAACAAAAAAACCAGAAAGCTAACCTCTAAACTGAATGCTCCCTCCATGCTCTGGTCCAAAACTTGTCCAACCACAATAGTAAGAAAGTAGAAATCAGTTACAAGAAGAAAATAGGACGGTCAGAAATCTGTGGAAATTTAACAACATGCTAGTAGACAACCGATGGTCAAAGAAGAAATCAAAAGAAATTTTAAAAGTACCTTGAGACAAATGAAAAAGAGAACCTATGAAAAGTCATGGGATGCAGCAAAACTAGCTCTAAGGGGGAAGATTACAGAAATTTAGAAATTTCAGTTGGAATAACAATCCACCTGAAAGCTCTCCAATAAACAACATAATTTTATAAGGGAAAGAAGTAGGGGGGGGACAAGAAAATCCCCAAAACAATAGAAATAAGGAAATAACAAAAAGGAATGTGGAAATAAATCCAATAGAGACAAAAAAGACAAAAGATCAATGAAAATAAGAGCTTCTTTTTGGAAAGATTAAAACAACAACAACAACAACTGTGTAACTTTTATCTAGACTAACCAAGAAAGAGAGAGGGCTCAAACACAATCAGGAAAGACAGCTGAGTAATGCCTGTCTCACACCAAAATCACAGAGAACACAGGCGGCGACCTCGGCGACCTCGGACACGGCAACTTCTTGCAAGACACCTCTCTAGACGGAAGGGAAACAAAAGCAAAAACGAACTTTTGGGACTTCATCACGATAAAGCTTCTGCACAGGAAAGGAAACAATCAGCAAAACTAAAAAACAACCTGCAGAATGGGAGAAGATTATATGCAAATGACATGTCAGATAAAGGGCTAGACAAAGGACTCAGCTCAACACGCAAAAACCAAATAATCCAGTCAAGAAATAGGCAGAAGACATAAACAGACACGTCTTCAAAAAGACACACAAATGGTGAACAAGCACATGAAAAATGCTCCACGTCCGTTGCCCTCAGGGATATCCAAAACAAAACCAAAATGAGATACCACCTTACACCAGTTAGAATGACAAAAATTAACAAGACAGGAAACAGCAAGTGTTGGTGAGGATGTGGAGAAAGGAGAACTGTCTTAGACTGTTGGTGGGAAGACAAGCTCATAGAGCCACTCTGGAAAACAGTATGGACTTTCCTCAAGATGTGAAAAATAAAGCTGCTCTATGACTCAGCAATTGCACTCAAGGGTATTTACCCCAACAATACAGATGTACTGAAAAAAGGGGCACGTGCATCTCAAACTACAGAGCAGCAATGGCCACAAGAGCCAAACTGTGGAAGGAGCCGGGATGACCTTGAACACATGAATGGATAAAAAAGATGTGGTTCAGACATGAAATGGAAGATTACTCAGCTGCTCAGAAGGGATAAGTATCCACCATTTGCACAGGTATGGCTAGAACTGGATGGGCTTATGCTAAGTGAAATAAGTCAGAGAAATACAATTGTCATATGGTTTCATTCATATATGGAATATGAAGAGTAGCCCAAGGATCAGAGGGATAGGGAGGGAAACCTGAATGGGATGAAATCGGAGAGGGAGAGAAAGCATAGGAGACTCTTGACCCTGGGAAACAATGAGGCTTGCGGAAAGGAAGGTGGGGGGGAGGGGATGGGATAACTGGATGATTGGGCATTAAAGAGAGCAGATGAGGTGATGAGCACGGGCTGTTATACTCAGTGAATGAATCACTGAATATTATACCAAAAACTAAGGATGTACTCTACCTTGGCTAATTGAATTTAAAATTAAAAAACTGAAAAACCTAAAAAAAGGGAATGAAAGATAAACCATGACAATTAATACGACAAAATACAAAGGATCATAAGAAAGTACTATGAGCAAGTAGAGGTCAATACCTTGAACAACCTAAAGGAAATGGATAAGTTCCTACCCACAACCTAGAAAGAATGAACCCTGAAGGGAAAGAAAAAAATCTGAACAGACTGATCACTAGTAGAAAGATTGATTTGATAACCAAAAACCTCCCAAGAAACAAATGTCCAACACCAAACAGTGTCACTGAGGAGTTCAACCTGACAGTAGAAGAAGAATTAATACCAACCATTCTCAAACTCTTTAAAAAACAGGAGAGGAGGGGGCGCCTGGCTAGCTCAGTGGGTTAAAGCCTCTGCCTTCAGCTCGGGTCATGATATCAGGGTCCTGGGGTTGAGTCCCACATTGGGCTCTCTGTTCAGAGGGGAGCCTGCTTCTTCCTCTCTCTCCGCCTGCCTCTCTGCCTATTTGTAACTCTCTCTCTGTCAAATAAATAAATAAAATGTTTTTTTAAAAAATAGGAGAGGAGGATATATGTCCAAACCCATTTTATGAAGCCAGCGTTACCCTGCTACCAAAACAAGACAAGGACGCTACAAGAATAGGAAAGGCCAATGTCCCTCATGAACCCAGATGCAAAAATCCTCAACAAACTCTCACCAAACTGCATTAAACCATACATCAGGACAATCACACAACACGATCCAATGAGATTTATTCCAAGGATGCAAGGATGATTCCACATCTGCACTGAGCATCCACCAATGGATCCATCACCTTAACAAAATAAAAGATAGAAATCCTAGGATTGCTACAATAGATGCAGAAAGAACACTTGACAACATTCCATATGCATTTATGATAAAGACTCTAAACTATCTGGGTATTGATTGAACACACTTCAACCAAACAAAGGCCCTACATGAATGGCCCACAGCTGACATTATACTCAAGGGTGAAAAGCTAAAATGTTTTCTACTAAGATCAAGAAGAAGCAAAGATGCCCATTCTCACCACTTTCATTCAGCCTGGTACTGAGAGCCATAGCCAAAGCATTTAGACAAAGAAAGAAAGAAGAAAGAAAGAAAGAAAGAAAGAAAGAAAGAAAGAAAGAAAGAAAGAAAGAAAGAAAGAAAGAAAGAAAGAAAGAAAATAAGAAGGAAGGAAAATAAGAAGGAAGGAAAGACAGAAATGAAATCCAAAGGGGGGAAAAACTGTCACTATTTGCAGATGACATGATACTATATACAGAAATCTTAAAAGATTACACCAGAAAACAGTAAGAATAAACAAATTCACTAAAGCTGCAGGATACAAAGTCAATGTATAGAGACCTGTTGCATTTCTGTTTTGTAAAGATTCTTTTCTATTTATTTATTTGACAGAGAGAGAGAGCATGAGCACAAGCAGGGGAAGCTGCAGTGGAGAGGGAGAAGCAAGCTCCCCATTGAGCAGAGAGCCTGAGGAGGGACTCCATCCCAGGACCCCAGAATCATGACCTGAGCTGAGGCAGATGTTTCACCAAGGAGCCCCCCAGGTGCCTCAACTTGTTGCATTTCACTATACTGAAGACAAACTTTCACAAGAGAAACTAAGAAAGCGATGCCATTTTCAATTGCATGAAGGAAAAATATCTAGGAATAACAGTAACCAAGAATGAGAAACACCTGGTACACTGAATACACAGTGGAAAAGAAAGGAAGAACATGTATGAGTTGGGGGGGTCAATGTATGGGTCAAAGAAATGGAAGACAACACAAATAAATGGAAGCACACTCCATGATCAGTGACTGGAAGAGTTAATATTAACATGTGCATCATACCCAAAGCAATCTACAGATGTGATAGAAATTTTAACTAAATCCCAATGGCATTATTCAAAGAAATAGAAGGCAGTTCTGAAATTCATATGGAATCACAAAAAGACCCCAGATACCCAAAGCAACCTGGGGAAAGAAAGCTGCTGTCACCACACTCCCAGATTTCAAGCTACATTACAAATCTATAACCATCAAAACAGTATGATACCGGCATAGAAAGGATGCACAGGTCAATGGCACAGAGTAGAAATCTCAGAAACTAACCCACACATGTATGGTCTTAACTTATGACACAGCAGCAGAAAATATACAATGAGGAAAGGACGGTCTATTCAGTAAATGGTACTGGGAAAACTGCACACCAACCAAAGAAGAGTGTGATTGGACCACTTTCTTTTTTTTTTTTTTAAGATTTTATTTATTTATTTGACAGAGAGATCCCAGGTAGGCATAGAGGCAGGCAGAGAGAGAGGAGGAAGCAGGCTCCCCGTTGAGCAGAGAGCCCAATGCGGGCCTTAATCCCAGGACCCTGAGATCATGACCTGAGCCAAAGGCAGAGGATTTAACCCACTGAGCCACCCAGGTGCCCGATCGGATCGTTTTCTTAAACAGCACAGAAAAAATTTAAATGGATAAATGCCTTGAACATAAGAACTGAATCCATAAACCCCAAGAAGACACAGGTAGTAAGTTTCTTGATGTTGGTTGTGGCGAAGAGTCTTTGGATAGGAAATCAAAAGCAAAGGCAACAAAAGCAAAAATAAACAAGTGGAACGACATCAAACTGAAATTTCTGCATGGAAAAAAAAACTATGAAAGATTGAAAAGGTGACCTACCCAATGAGAAAAAATATCTGCCAATCCTATGTGTGAGAAGAGGCTAATATCCAAAACACACAAAACCGTCCTGCAAATCAAAACAAAAAATGGCATAAAAACTGGGGACAGTAGGTGAATAGATACTTAGCAAAGATGGCACACAGGTGGCCAACAGGCAAAGAACAAGTTGTTCAACATCACTAATTGTCATCAGGGAAACATACGTCAAAACCATAATCACCTATCACCAAACAACTGTTGGAACAGCAATCGACCCAGAGACAGACACCAGGTGTGGTCAAGGGTGTGTACACAAGGGGACCCTGTGCATGGTTGGTGGGAATGGAAATTGGTGCAGCTACTGTGACAAATAATATGGAGGTTCCAGAAAAAACAGCACAACTACCACATGACCCAGTAATTGCTGTACTGAGTATTTCTCCGGAGAACACAAAAACACTCCCTCAAAAAGAGAGATGCACTCCCATGCTCACTGCGGCATTACTCACAAGAACCAGACATGGAAACATCAACCTTGGGAGCATTATGCTAAATAACTCAGACACAGAAAGACAAACACCAGAGGCTCTCATGGACATTCCACATGGGAAACAAAAAGACTGAGCACATACATACCCCTGAAGGTGGTCAAAGGTGCCATGTCTGAGTAATAAAATCTGCAAGTCATGGAATATTCTGTGCAGCATGGAGACTAAAGCTAAGCCTGCAGGATGGGGTACAGGCTCCCCCGCTATTTGAAAGTACAGTGTTCCTAGTAAACCTTTCACAGCAGAAATGGTGTCAACTGAAAAAGGAATTACCATTCATTTCAACAGAAAAATGAGTGAGCATGCTCAGACAACAAAAGTTCCTTCTCTTTGGCTCTTCTTAGTTCTCAAGACACATCCTGACAGATGCCCAAATGAAAGGGAGATCAAGCACAGCAGATGCTCACAGACACAATTCAAATGGCTGCTGTCTGGATTTAGAGAGCGGTCACCAGGAAGGAGCTGGTTGGGGTGCACACCGCCTCTGTAGTGGCTCCCCACAAAATAGATGCTGAATGTGATGCCCACTTTTTAACTTTTTTCATAAGGGGGAAATCCTTTTCACATTTCTCTCTGCTTCTGAAGCTCAATAATAACGTAGAACTTTCTAAAAAGCCATTGTCTTACCATGAACCTTGAAAAAAGTAGGGGAGACTTGTACTTGAAAATTGGTGAGGGAGTAGATGTTAACTATTGTCTGGGACCCAAACATCAGCAGACCACCGCGAAGCCACCTTCCTCAGCATGCGGCACTCGGACTACCCCCTATCCCCAGAAACCTCCTCTTTCCCCACACTCAGGACAACCAACAAGAGCTGGGAGTCACCTCAGTTCCTCCTTTCTCCCATTTCGAATATTGAACCGATTGACAATTCCTGTGCGCTCCATCTTGGAAACCCAGAGCAGGACTAACCACTCCTTCCAAAGTCAGCTGTCTGGTCCACACTGGAGCCCATCTCTTGCCTGAGTTCCTAGGAAAGGTCATCCGGGACCTCCCTTGCCCTCCATAAACACCGTATCATCTGTTCTCAACACTGTAGCCAGGATGCCCAATGGGGTCACAGCCTGCAATGGCTTTCTGTCAACCTCTGTCAGCTCCCTGAGGTCATGTCCTAAGCTCCTGTGGCCACAGGACCCTCCTAGTGCTCCTGCCCCAGGGCCTTTGCACATGCTTTCCCTTCCATTTACAAAGCTCTTTTTTCTTTTTTTAAGATTTTATTTATTTATTTGACAGAGAGAAACAGAGCCAGAACACAAACAGGGGGAGTGAGAGAGGGAGAAGCAGGCCTCCTGCCGAGCAGGGATCCCGATGTGGGGCTTGATCCTGGGTCTCCGGGATCATGACCTGAGCCGAAGGCAGTCATTTAACCAACTGAGCCACTAAGGTGCCCCTACAATGCTCTTGATGTGATATCACTCACCTTCTTTAGATCTTGACTCAACTACCAACTTCCTAGTGAAGTCCCACCTGGACCATATGTGAATAGCAAGCACCACCCCCACTGCCCCTTCAGCTCCCTGGACCTGTTGCCTGCTTTTTATTTCCAGAGCAGTTATCACAGTCACCAATCCATCTCGGCAGGAGAGAAATGATGGCTTCACCACTGACTCCCTCTGATTTCCTGGTCCAAAGCCCCAGAAGAAAATGTGCCCCAGAGCTCTGACACAGCCAGGATGCCCGGGACAAGGGATCCAACTATAGCACCCTGAACACCATCAGAAAAATGAGCCATAAGAGGAATCCACTTGCACATGAAACCTGAAGGCAGACACCTTCCTCCATTACCAGGTGAGCATGCACACCTCCTGTCCTTGCCTGAGGTGCTCATATGAGAAAGTTGAGCAGAGATGCATCCCAGGGTCCACATCTCCCTCTGGCCAACATCCGGAGAAACAGACATGTCTCCTCCCTGCACCAGCCACCTGTGATTGACGTCTGGCATCCTCCTGTGGTGGGGCAGAATGGTGCCCCTGTCCCTCTTTCCAGGGACGTCATCACAAACCAGGCTTGGCTGCACAGTTTTCAGGAAGGAACCTGCAGCAGCAGCAGGCCGCCTAGGTTCAGTCTCAGTCTGCACATCAGGCCCCATGTGGAACTAGAGCTTCAAGGACACTGGTGTGCTATGTGCTCTTGGAACCTAATGGCAGGAGCTTAGATTTCATTTCCAAATGAACACTGTCTTCTTCCACACAGCACAGCAAAGTAGAGGGTTTCTCAGGGGTGTGGCTCTGGAAGTGTGGGTGCGGCTGAATTCACAGACACAGGCAGAGGACACCTGCTGCACCTCGTCCAAGGACGCAAGGGGCACACTGGGTAAGAATCCATAATGCTGCCTGTGGGCTGCTTCCCTTTTAGTCCCCTGATCAGCTGAGGGCTGGAGAACCCAACAGGAAGCAACTTTCGCATCACATCTGCAGCAGGAGGAAACGGAGCCCTGTCCCTGGAGCAAGCTGGCCTGTGCATCAAGAGCAATGGTCCACCGCATGGCCTCACCATCTCCCAGCTATCTTATCTCACTCCCTTGCAAGTTTCACAAGTGCTGACATGGTGACTCTTAAGACCCAGAGACTGCTTTCCACCCCAGCTCAATGCTACTCACAGAGAAGCTAACTCCAGTCTCAGAAATGTGTTCTTCATTAGCTCTGGAATTCCCTGGGTTTGTCTACACTGGCCCACACAGCTGTCCCCTCCAAATCATTCTTCAGGTGCCCTAGGGCTTCAAGCCACCTTCAAGCTTACCTTGAAAGGCAGCAGCTGGTCCAATGAGGCAGGCCAGCCGAGAGATTCTGTGTGCAGGAAACTCACCTGTTTCACTGAACGCCGCTGCTTCCAAGTCCAAGCTTCAAGCCTTCACTCACCGCACACCAAGCAGCACATCAGCATGAACACTGCTCTTTCAAATCTTTTGTCTCCCATTCAGAAACCACGCTCCCGTCACCACTTATTTTCCCTGCACAGATGTAACGAAAAAGATAGAAAAAAACATGATGTGTGCACAGTACACTTCTATACAGATAGAATTCCTTGTTCTTTCTCACAGGGCAGTCCTACATTACCCATACTAATGAGAGAGACCTCAAGTTCAGGCCTCATACATATATTTGGCCCTATGTTTTTCCTTGGGGTATTTGTATCTTGAAGCCACTGTCTAGACTGCTTCTCCTTTCTTTTGTTTTTAAGGTTTTATTTATTTATTTGACAGAGAGAAACACGGCTAGCGAGGGAACACAAGCAAGGAGGGTGAGAGAGGGAGAAGCAGGCTTCCCACTGAGCAGGGATTCCGATGCGAGGCTCAATCCCGGGACTCCCGGATCATAATCTGAGCCAAAGGAAGATGCTTAACAACTGAGCCATGCAGGTGCACATAGATTGCTTTCTTAAAATAACAAGAATAATAATGACATGGTCACGTAAAGGTCTGGATCTCCATAACCAGACAACATGGCTCTGGTCAGATAAAGAGGAAGACACAACCTCTTCCCATGAAGTGAAGCCCACACCCTCAGGGATCCTGACACTCCTCACGGGTGATGAGTTTCTTTGGTCCATGGAGTTGTCCGAGTACAAAGGACACAGGCACCCTCCAGGGTTCATTCTGTTTTCTTCCTAAATTCCCCAGATGAAGTCACCAGTGATGCACTGGGTCAGGTTTCAGATCCTGGGATAGGCCACCAGGTAGGGAAACCCCTCAGGCAAGGCTAAATTTCCTCTGGGAGCACAATGAGCCACTCCCCATGGACCTAAACAACCTACACTCCTCCATTGCTCCCCCTCACAAAGGGCACTGAACCCTGTTACAGCTCTGAGGCTGTGCTTTACTTTAAAAAAATATTTTCTAATATCAGAATGTGGTTCATGGAAGAGAAAAATGTGAACACTCCAAAAAGGATGCTTTGAGTATTTCAGAAGATTGTTTTCCTTTTTTTTCCTTTGGAAAAAAAGGAAAACCTTTTTGTTTGGGGAAAACCATTGTTTCATTAAAACAGGTAATAAAAACACAGAGAGCCCCTTCCACTAGCCGGTCTGATCCACTTCTGTGATTGAAAGAGCAGCAGGAAATAAAAGAGGAGCAGATGTTCTGATGACCGGTCATTTCCACCATCCAACTTTTGAAACTTCACCCACATGCAAAGAAAGAAGCACAAACCAATGTCTTGGCCTGGCAACGTAGAGAAGTCTGAGCTGGAGTGACAGGGGCAGACGATGAAGTTGTGTGTGTTGGATGAGGCTGGTGGCCCAGAAGAAGGTGCTCCCCCCACCTGTGCCTCACCTGTCCTCAGCCAGGAACCTGCTCACAGCCCTGACCTGTCACTACTGTCACACGGGAGACCCACAGCCACCCCTCGAGCCAGCCGTGCCCACAGCCTCCTACAGAATGCGCTCTGCTCTCTCCCAGACCCGTCAGCTCTACCCAGACCGGGAGCTCCCCTCTCTGCCAAAGCTCCAAGATTCCACCTCCCCAACCCCCATCTTCCAAAATTACACTGGACCACGGCTTTCATGAGAAAGGGAGAAGGCTACCTGATGAATGAATGGTTAACACTGACTTTCCTCTTCAGTCATATTTCTCCGCACATACCTTCCTCCCTGGGAAAACTCTAAGTACGTATCAATGGAACATGAACATGCTTTGAGATCCCTTCATTGCAGCTTTCCCAGGACTCCTTGTGCAATGAAGTACTGTAACCTATGACAGAGGGTTTTAAAACTATTTTTTACAGAATAATCAGCTCCAATGACCTCATTTTTAATTGCTTTTCATTAGGCAGAACAGTTTCTGTATAAAACAGCTTTCCACACATATTACCTGCCAGCAAATTTATAAGAGGGAAAGAAACCCTATGGGATAACCTGACTCACTGAGGGTCGGGCAAGCTGTTCCACGATTCACCTCAGGGCTCCTGAGGCCAAACCCCTGGAAGCCACCAGCATGCTTCTATCCGAGAGAATTCCCAAAGACTCTCCTTCTGACTCCACCACAAATGAAACTACAGGGAAAAGACAGCACAGCAAAATATCTAGATGAGACATTTAGTCAAACCAGAAAGTCAAACTCAACTTTTAAATGATAAAAGCCTGCTTTGAATAATTTTGAATTATTCAACCTTAATTGTAACTCTTCTGATGAAAAGTCTAATCAATTATGAAACATCACTTTTGACAAATGATGAGACATCACCCAAGTCTCTACTGACCACAAAATGCCACCTAACTTTAGATGCTGGCCACTCCACCACATCCTAGGCCCAATGGAATAAACACTGTTAGAGGAAGGAACAAATTGTATGTTAAAAACATACACAGCATAAGTCTCATCTTTCCTTTCTAATCAAAGTGATTGCCTAGAAAAGAGATGTTCCAAATACCTTCCTAAGCCAGAAATGAAAAGAAAAAATCGGATCCCCTACCATGTTCTTCCTGCAGAGAAACTAAGGGACTGTGGCACCCACTCTAGATTGCTGACACCTGCTTCAGTTTGACTCAGGGAGCTCCACGGGGACAAGAGACAAGCCCAGGAGGTTTAGGGCTCAAGAGAAGTTTTACCTCCAGTCCTGACATGGATGTGACATGGATGTTACATTTCACACAATGGACCTGCTCCTTTCTCTGATGCTGACGTCCTGGGACATACTGCATGAGTGACTCAGTTGCTGATTTCCAAACTTCGGGTCTTGTGGAGACAGAGTGAGAAGTTGTCAGGTAGGCTTAAGGAGGCAGCTCCGACCTAAGGCCTGCACACCTGCTCCAGTTCCTGGGAGAAGGAGAGACACATGCTTGTTTCTTAAGTAGTAATTAGTTTCATTCAAAGTAGACCAATGCCATAGTCCTTTATGGAGAAGTAAAGCTACTCTTCCAAAAATGCTCCACTCATCAATTCCAAATGCAACCCAAGTAGGGTCTGGTTTCCTCCAGTCTCCAGACCTCGACTGGGAGGCCCCTCCTGCATCGTCCTGACAGCCCATTACCACCAAGCCCGGGACCTTGGCACAATGCTGAGTCAGTGGAAGTCTCTAGCGGTTGTTACCACCACTCTTGAGCCTGGGGAAACAGAGGCTATACATCTCACTGCTGTCTCCTGCGGAAACAAAGGGCAGTGCATCACCTTTGTGGGTAATGTAGAGAAATATGAGAAAGAGCCAGGATTTCCATTTGGATAGAAGTATTCTGTGCACACATAGTGTTTTAGTCTATCAAAAGATATTTAGATTTATTTATTTATTTATTTATTTATTTATTTGAAAGAGAGAGACATAGCTAGAGAGGGAACATAACATTAATTCAACATTAATTGTAACTCTTCTGATGAAAAGTCTAATCAATTATGAAACATCACTTTTGACAAATGATGAGACATCACCCAAGTCTCTACTGACCACAAAATGCCACCTAACTTTAGATGCTGGCCACCCCACCACATCCTAGGCCCAATGGAATAAACACTGTTAGAGGAAGGAACAAATTGTATGTTAAAAACATACACAGCATAAGTCTCATCTTTCCTTTCTAATCAAAGTGATTGCCTAGAAAAGAGATGCAAGAGAGGGAGAAGCAGGCTTCCCGCCGAGCAGGGAGCCCGATGTGGGGCTCGATCCCGGATCTCCGGGATCATGCCCTGAGCTGAAGGCAGTCGCTTAAGCAACTGAGCAACCCAGGCGCCCCTATTTTATTTTATTTTTTAAGATTTTATTTATTTAACAGAGAGAAACACAGCCAGAGAGGGAACACTAGCAGGGGGAGTGAGAGAGGGAGAAGCAGGCTTCCCGCCGAGCAGGGAGCCCGATGTGGGGCTCGATCCCGGGTCTCCAGGATCATGACCTGAGCTGAAGGCAGTCGCTTAACCAACTGAGCAACCCAGGCACCCCTATTTTATTTTATTTTTTAAGATTTTATTTATTTAACAGAGAGAAACACAGCCAGAGAGGGAACACTAGCAGGGGGAGTGAGAGAGGGAGAAGCAGGCTTCCCGCCGAGCAGGGAGCCCGATGTGGGGCTCGATCCCTGGGTCTCCGGGATCATGACCTGAGCCGAAGGCAGTTGCTTAACCAACTGAGCCACCCAGGCGCCCCAGGATTTATTTTTTCAAAGATTTTATTTATTTGACAGAGAGAAAAACAGCCAGAGAGGGAACACAAGCAGGGGCAGTGAGAGAGGGAGAAGCAGGCTTCCTGCTGGGATCATGACCCGAGCCGAAGGCAGTCACTTAACCAACTGAGCCACCCGGGTGCCCCGCCAGTAGGATTTAATAGTACATTAAAAGTATCATTCACTACGACCAAGTGGGATTTATTCCTGGGTGACAAGTTTGGTTCAACATCCACAAATCAATCAGTGTGATGCAGTACATTAATAAAAGATAGTACAAGAATATGATCCTTTCAATAGAAGCAGAAAAAGCATTTGACAAAGTATGGCATCCTTTCTTGATTAAAACTCTTCACAGTGTAGGGATAGAGGGTATCCATGAAAATCATATCATAAAATCCATTTATGGAAAACCCATAGCAAATATCGTTCTCAATAGGGTAAAACTGAGAGTTTTCCCCTAAGGTCAGGAACACGGCAGGGATGTCCACTACCTCCATTCCTGTTCAACCTAATACTAGGAGTCCTAGCCTCAGCAATCAGACAACAAAAGGAAATAAAAGGCATATGAATAGGCAAAAAAGAAGTCAAACTCTCACTTTCTGCAGATGACATGATAGTTTATGTGGAAAACCCAAGGATTCCACCCCAATGGCTAGAACTCATACAGGAATTCAGTAAAGTGGCAGGATACAAAATCAATGCAGAAAAATCACCAACAATGAGATTTCTATACACCAACAATGAGACAGAAGAAAGAGAAATTAGGGAGTCAATCCCATTACAATTGCACCAAAGAACCTAAGGAATAAGAATATCTAGGAACAAATCTAACCAAAGAGGCAAAGGATCTGTACTCAGAAAGCTATAGAATACTCATGAAAGAAATTGCGGAAGACACAAGGAAATGAAAAAACATTCCATGCTCATGGAATGAAAGAACAAATGTTGTGAAAATGTCTATGCAACCTAAAGCAATCTACACATTTAATGCAATCCTTATCAAAATACATCAACATTTTTTGCAGAAATGGAACAACTAATCCTAAAATTTGTATGGAACCAGAAAAGACTCTAAGTAGCCAGAGAAATGTTTAAAAAGGAAACCAAAGCAGGTGGCAACACACTCCCGGACTTCAAGATCTATTACAAAGCTGTAATCAAGGGGCACCTGGGTGGCTCACCTTCGGCTCAGGTCATGATCGCAGAGAGGCAGGATCAAGCCCTGCATCAGGCTTCCTGCTCAGCGGGAAGCCTGCTTCTTCCTCTTTCATTCCCCCGGTTTGTGTTCCCTCTCCACCTGTGTTTCTCTCTGTCAAATAAATAAAATAAAATTTTAAAAAGGTTTAATCTTGAAGACAGTATGGAACTGATACAAAAACAAACATACAGATCAATGGAATGGAATAGAGAGCCCAGGAATGGACTCTCAACTCGATGGTCAACTAAGCTTCAACAAAGCAGGAAAGAATGTCCAATGGAAAAAAGACAGTCTCTTCAACAAATGGTTGGGAAAATTGGACCACATGCAGAAGAATGAAACTGGACCATTTCCTTATACACAAAAATAGACTCAAAATGGATGAAAGACCTAAATTGGAGACAGGAATTCATCAAAATTCTTGAGGAGAACACAGCAACCTCTTTGACCTCACCAACAGCAACTACTTCCTAGACACATCACCAAGGGCAAGGGAAGCAAGGACAAAAATGAACTATTGGGACTTCATAAAGATGAAAACTTTTTGCACAGCAAAGGAAATAGTCGACAAAACCAATAGAGAACTGACAGAATGGGAGAAGATATTTGCAAATAACATATCAGATACAGGGCTAGTATCCAAAATCTAGAAAGAACACATCAAACTCAACACCCAAAGAAGAAATAATCCAATCAAGAAATGGGCAGAAGACATGAACAGTCATTTCAGCAAAGAAGACATCCAAATGACCAACAGACACATGAAAAAATGCTCAACATCACTCACCATCAGGGAAATACAAATCAAAAGCACAGTGACATACCACCTCACAGCACTCAGAATGGTTAAAATTAGCAAGTCAAGAAATGACAGATATTGGCAAGGATGCGGAGAAAGTGAAACGCTCCTACACTGTTGGTGGGAATGCAAGCTGATGCAGCCACTCTGGAAAACAGTATGGAGGTTCCTCAAAAAAGTTGAAGATAGAGCTACCTTATGACCCAACAATTGCACTACTTGTTATTTACCCCAAGGATACAAATGGAGTAATCTGAAGGGATACCTGCACCCCTGTGTTTATCATAACAATGTCTACAATAGCCAAACTATGGAGAAAGCCCAGATGTCCATCGACAGATGAATGGATAAAGATGTAGGGTGTGTGTGTGTGTGTGTGACAGAATACTACTCAGCCATGAAAGAAATGAAATCTTGCCATTTGCAATGATGTGGATGGAACTATGCTAAGCGGAATAAATCAATCAGAGAAAAACAATTATCATATGATCTCACTGATATGTGGAGTTTGAGAAACAAGGCAGAAGATCTTAGGGGAAGAGAGGAAAAAATGAAATGAGAAGAAACCAAAGAGGGAGATAAACCATAAGAGACTCTTAACCACACGAAACAAGCAGAGGGTTGCCGGAGTGGAGAGGGGTGGGAGGGATGGGGTGGCTGGATAATGGACATTGGGGAGGGTATGTGTTGTGGTGAGCCCTGTGAATTTTGTAAGACTGATGAATTACAGATCTGTACCCCTAAAATAAACAATACATTATAGGTTAACAACAATTGAAAAATATTTATTTGAGAGGGAGAGTGAGAGAGGATGAGCTGGGGAGGGAGAGGAGAGTGAGGGAGAGGAAAAGAAGCAGACTCCCTGTGGAGCCTTATTCTAGGGCTCTATCTCATGACCCTGACACCATGACCTGAGCCGAAATCAAGAGTCCAACAGGCAACTGAGGGATATGTGTATTTAAAATTTTTACAGTTGGGACACCTAGGTGGCTCAGTCAGTTGAGCATCTGCCTTTGGGTCCTGGGATCAAGTCCCTCATCAGGCTCCCTGTTCAGCAGGGAACCTGATTCTCCCTCTCCCTTTGCCACTCCCACTGCTTGTTCCCTCCGGCTCCCTTTGTCTATGTGTGTCAAATAAATAAAATTTTTAAAAAATTTTTTTCACAGCTTCTGACAGATTGTTCTTGATGGACTCTTATGGCAATGTATGATAATGCTTCCCCCTGTCAAACAGTAAAACCATTAGGTTTGAACTTAATGATTTTTTTCAATCTAATAAGTGAAAAGAGTAATGTCTTACAGTTTTTAATTGATACTTCTACATAGTGACTAAAGTTTCTGTATGTTCAGGAGCTTTTTAAAATTCCTTTTCTGTGTTCTGCATTTGGGTCTTTTGCCCATTTTCCTTTTAGGAGCTTAGAATTTTTCTCTTTGATTTGTAGAAACTTTTTTTTTCAAAAAATAAATAGTTTATTATTTGTCTTTGAATTTTGTTACAAATATTTCCCCAGTGTGTTGTTTCTTGACTTTGTTGTGGTGTTTTCGTCACAAAGATAATTTTGTTTAAAATAGTCAATATTCTCGGGTGCCTGGGTGGCTCAATGGGTTAAAGCATCTGCCTTTGGCTCAGGTCACGATCTCAGGGTCCTGGGATGAGGCCCATATCAGGCTATCTTCTCAGCGGGGAGCCTGCTTCTTCTTCTCTGCCTGCTTCTCTGCCTACTTGTGATCTCTCTCTCTCTAATAAATAAATAAAATCTTTTAAAAAAGTCAATATTTTCAGGATGCCTAGGCAGTTGAGTCAGTTAAGCATCTGACTCTTGGATTTGGCTCGGTCATGATCTCACAGTGTGGGAGGATGGAGCCTCACTTTGTGTTCTCCGCTCAGTAGCCTTTACATACAGAAACTAGATCCAGCAGAGTCTGCTTCAGATTCTTTCCCTCTCCCTTCCACTCACTTGCTCAAATAAATAAATTAAATCTCTTAAAAATAATAAAATAGTCAATATTTTTAAAAAGATTTTATTTATCTATTTGACAGAGAGAAGCACAGCGAGAGAGGGAATACAAGCAGGGGGAGTGAGAGAGGGAGAAGCAGGCTTCCCGCCGAGCAGGGAGCCCAATGTGGGACTCGATCCCGGGTCTCCAGGATCATGACCTGAGCCGAAGGCAGTCGCTTAACCAACTGAGTCACCCAGGCGCCCCAAAATAGTCAATATTTTTTTAAAAAATGGTCTGTTTTCTTGTGTGCTTTCTTCTTCCCTATACTAAGATTATAAAAATAAATGTCCCGCTTTTTCTCCATTTACTTCTATGATTTTTTTTATTTTTACACCTAAGTACTGGGTCCACCAGGAATTTATTTGGTGTCCAGTGTGATGCATGACATAAACATAAATTTTTTCAGATAGGTTTCCAAGTCATTTAACATCATTTCTTGAATAACCCATTTTTTCCCAACTAATCTGAACAACAGCTTTAACATACGCTACATTCACACATATAGCTGAATTTATTTTTGAACATTCTAGTCTGTTCCATTGACCACACAGAAGAACCACATTGTTTTAATCACTGTAGCTGTATATGTGGTTTAATATTGGTAATGCTAATTACCCTCAGATTTCTTCCTTTTTAGATTTTTCCTGGATATTCTTGCTTCTTATCTTTCGATGACTAAACTCATTTTGTTGCTTCAAAGGAAGATCTGTTGGTATGTTCACTGGAATAACATTGAATTTATAGATTACTTAGTGAAAATTGGTGTATTTATGATTTAGGGTCTTCTTATCCAAAAACAATGTGCTTTTTATCAGATACAATGGCCTTTTGGGTTCTTCAGTTTCATTTTATACCTTTATTCACACAGAGTGTGTACATTTCTTCTTACAGCTATACTTAATTTATCTTTTTTTTTTTAAAAAAAAAAACTATTACAAGACTTTTTTTCTTTCAGTATAAATTCTGAGTGGATGTAGTCTCTATATGTAAAGGCTATTAAGTTATTTGTCAGAAAATAATACACATATGTTAACTTTGTTTTACCTATTTGTTTGTTCACTATTCTTTCTTAAAACCACAGCTTCCTTCTCAGTTCGTTTTTCTTGTGCTAGGTATATTATGCAGTGAGTCTTTCAGATATGGGCCATGACTGATTATAAAAATCCCAAGTTGTTGCGAGCCTGAAGATGTATTTATTTTGCCTTCAACCTTGAATGGTAGTTCGGGGAGAGGAGTCTAGGTTCAAAGTTGTTTTTCCACAGTAGTTTGAACCTACTACCCATATTCTTGCATCCAGTCTTGCTACTGAAATAGTTACTGTCAAATACATTCTTCTTTTTGTAAATTATCTAAACTTTTTTTTCTCTTTAGGATTAAAAAGATCTTTAATGTTCTGAATCTTGATGGTAGTATGTTACATGTTGGACTTACCTATTGTGCCCACTATTCTAGAAGCTATTTCAGTCTAAGGAGGTATATGGTGGTGGTTCTTTTGCCCCCTGGGGGACATTTGGCAATGTCTAGAGACATTTTTGCTTGTTGTAACTGGGAGTAGGGGGTTGCTGCTAAACATCTTACAATACCCAAGAAAGAATTATCCAGCCCATACTCCTAATAGTGCCAACAGCAAGGAAGCCTGAGGTATGGGTATTTTATTTTGAGGCCTATGGCTGGCTACATGGTGGCCGAATGGAACTGACCTCAGTCTCACAGCAATAGTTTCTGGCTGGATGAGTCAATTCTGACTTTGCAGTAGAGTTGTTCTCCTGGGCTTGTGGTGGGACCAACCTGTGTTTATTACTACAGTTTGCCCACTCTTCTCTCCTTCTGCAAACGCCTCGTAGTTTTTGGTCCACAGGGAGGTGCTTTTCTTATTTTAGAGCTTGACTATATAGTAATGTTTTAAGATATCTTTTCCATTATTTCTATGAATTCTGTTTTGAGAGAGAGATTTCAAAATGTGACCGTAGAGGTCTTTATACAAAGGTAAAGGTCAATAAAATTAATTCTAGCAATACTGAAAGACAAAAAGGAGCAACAAATCACCCACAATCCCAGCAATCAGAATTATTCAAGATTAACAATATATAAGAAAACTGTTTTTTTAATATAGAAGATAACATATAAGAACAGCTAGACAAAAGTAATTCTATTAAGTGGAAAGATATTACACATAAGCTTTTAAAATTATTTTCACATTTATTGTACTTGAACTGAATGGAAGAAAAACTAGTAAAATTGAAGAGCTGAACTACAGAATATATTTAACCCAAGAACTTTTAGCTACCAAAAGATCCAATATTAAATAATTAAATTGCCAAAAGTAATTAAAATGCTTGGAATCCTTTTTAAAGTTACTTTAAAATCTGTATTAGTATTAATCAATTCCTTGCCATGAAAGATGATGTTAGCACTTAAATTTCTTCACTCCCCTTCCTGACTCCCTAACTTTTGTTGATTACCATAATGGACATCTGTTGTTTCAACCTACAGAACATCCTCTCACCCTACATTAGTAACTGATATTCTTTCCTTGTTATATCAGGACGTTTGGAGATCTTCAACCAAGGGGCCTTTGCTATGATAGCTAAGAGTTGAGTGCAGGATCCATGCGAGGCAAATACAAGTCTTTCGCTGTAATTTGATCTTCATATGCCGAAGTAAATAAAATGACTGGAGCCAATTCCCTACCTGCCATCTAGATCCTTGGAGCTTCCCAGGTACTAATCTTCTCTAAGGCCTATTTGGTCAGCTTGTCTTTGATTCTGTGAGTGGTCCTCCCCCATGATTCCAATGAATTCTTTTTGTTTATTTCTTGAAATTGTTTTTTTCACTGAAACCAAAAAAAAAAATCTAATATGAAAATGTCTTTACTTTGTCAAGGTTTCTAACAGTCTTTTCTGTAATCATAACTGCTATAGATCTTAGTTATATACATGTGAATGTACTTAAAAGTCCAATTACCATTATCCTTTATTTTCACATATTGCCTGCTTTAGCTAGATTTCCTGAGTAGCTTTTTTCAAGAATGATCAATGAGTTATGTTTTAATAGCATTCGTTCAGGTACAAAGATGTCCAATGTTCCTTTGAACTAGAATGATATTTTGGCTAGATTTAATATTTTTAGGTCAAAATTTATTTCCCCAAGAACTTTGTATGTATTTCTTCATCATCTTAACTGATTCTCATCAAGATGGAGTAACAGGTACCATATTTACCCTCACTTTTGAAACAACTGCAAAATAAGGCAAAATATGTGAAATGAGTGGGTTCAGTGAAGGACTGACCCCTGAGATATGGGAAATTAATGAGGTGATCTCTACACTGTCCCTGCTTACTGCCTATGGAAAGTTTCTAGGTTGCAATTCAGAAAAGAGAAAACTTAGGTACAGTTTGGCAATCTCTGTGAACTGAATAGACAGTGTTGGGACTGCAGCAAATCCCAGCAAACTAGAGTTTGTAAGGCAGAATACCAAAGAAGAGAAAGCTTCACAGAGAGAACATTCTAAAACCTGCAAAGCATCCCCTTTGAGGATTCAGCTGAGTACTTATCAGCTTGTGCCCGTGAGGAAATGTTTGAGAATGAAGACAGA
The DNA here is from genome assembly GCA_004023965.1 of Spilogale gracilis. Classification (NCBI taxonomy): domain Eukaryota; kingdom Metazoa; phylum Chordata; class Mammalia; order Carnivora; family Mephitidae; genus Spilogale; species Spilogale gracilis. Next base: position 37,409 of record PITA01012428.1, on the reverse strand, counting down.
CTCAGCCAAAAGTGTAAGAGGGAACAATCCTTGGAGCTCATATAGGTCAGAAATAGTGCATTTTCCCGCCAACAGAGTGAAAAACATCAAAATTCACAAGGCATTAGGTAGAAAAGATTCAGAAGAGTTTTGCCTCAGTAGGTGTAAAAAGTTAACCCTAGATTAAATGCTGCCCTGGGCCTGTAAAACAAAGCTTAAAAACAGGATCCAAAAAGATCAAACTCATTCCAAGTAACTTAACCATATCTCAGAACAAAGCTCAAGAGTACTTGTAAGAATACAAAAACACTCAGCCTCCAACACAGTAAAACTCACAATGTCTGGCACTGAATAAAAAACCGCTACATATGCAAAGAAGCTGGAAAATCCGACCATAGAGAGGGAAAAAAATAATTTGAAATTGACTCAGAATTAACAGAGCCAATATAATTAATAGACTATATGTTTGAAACAGACATTACAACTATATTCCATAGTGTTCAAGAAATGGAACACATTAAATGGAAACAAGAAAAATATTTTTTGAAGGATTCAAATTAAACTTCTAGAAAAGGACTAGAAGAAGAAACAATGTCTAAGATGAAAAATACACTGAATGGTATTTGTGGCATATTCAACATTGCACACGGGAGAAAAAAATTAATGAACTTGAAAACAACAACACAAATAAGCTGATACAAAACAAAGAGAAAAAATTTGAAGCACAGAGCATCACTGAGTTGTGGAACATAGTCAAGTGGCCTGATACACATATAATTGAAATATCTGAGGAGGAGAAGAAGGGGAATACAAAATATTTTGCAAGAAATAATTGATGATGGATCTTTTTAAATAAAATAAGCTCTCCCCAAAAGAAGATAAATCATGTGAAAAGAGAGAGAATTGAGAGAATAACTGAACATTTTCTAAAATTAGTAAAAACTGGCAACCCACAGACCTAAGGAGTTCTCAACAAATCTCAAGTACAAGAAATCTTTTTAATAACCAAAAGTCATTATAATTAAATTGTCTAAACCAATAATAAAGAGAAATCTTAAAAGCAATAAAAAAATGATACATTGTGTACACGGCAACAAAGTTGAGGGTGACAGCAGATTTATTGTTGGAAATATTGCAAAATAAAAGACAATGAAAGGATATATTTAAATAACTAAAAAATAAAGCTATCAACCTAGATGTCTACTCAACAAAGCTAACTTTGAAAAACAGAGGTGAAATGCTTTTTTCTGTACACACAAAATCTGAACAAATTCATCATCAGCAAATATACACTATAAGAAATGTTAAAGAAATTTCATTGAATAGGAAAATGATGCAAGATAGAAATCTAGATTCACACAAAGGAATAATAACCATCAGAAATGGTAACTGTATAGGTAAGTATAAAGAATTTTGCTCTTATTATTTAAAACTCTTTAAAATACAAGTGGCTGTTTAAAGCAAAAATAATATCAACATGCTGTGGTATTTTTAACACATATAGAAATACAATGTATGGCAATAAAGCACAGAGCCCGGCTAGGAGAAATAGAAGTATACTGTTGTGAAGCTCTTATACAATATATGAAATGCTATATCTCTTGAAGGAAGACTGTGAAAAGTTAAAGGTACACAGTGTAAACCCTAAACATGCCACTAAAACAACAAAACAAAGAGTTATATCTAATAAACCAATAAAGGAGGCAAGGTATAATTGTTTAAAAATGCACAATTAAACAGGAAAGAATATCTAGTGGGAAAAGAGGGTCTCTGACACATCGTGTTGGGAAAACTGTCGACCACTTGGAAAAGAATGAAACTGGACCACTTTATTACACCATACCAAAAAAACAAACTTAAAACTGACTTAAATGTCATACCTGAAATCATAAAAATCCTAGAAAAGAGCACAGGTAGTAGTCTCTGATATCAGCTATACCAACATTTTTCTAGATAGATCTCCTGAGGCAAGAGAAATAAAAGCAAAAATACACTATTGGGATGACATCAAAATAAAAAGCTTTTGCACAGCAAAGGAAACAATGAACAAAACTAAGAGCCTACCTACTAAACAGGACAAGATATTTGCAAATGACATATCTGATAAAGGGTTAGTATCCAAAATATATAAAGAACTTATATAACTCAACACCCCCAAAACAATCCAATTTTATTTTTTTGATATTTTGTTTATTTGACACAGAGACAGGGCACATAAGCAGGGGGAGCAACAGAGGGAAGAGATAAACAGACTCCCCACTGAGGGATGCGGGCTCGATCCCAGGACCCTGGGATCATGACTTGAGCTGAAGGCAGACACTTAGCTGACTGAGCCACCCAGGCACCCCCAAATAATTTTTCCAATTTTAAAATGTGAAGACATGAACAGATATTCCTCTAAAGAAGACATCCAGTTGGCCAACAGACATATGAAAAAATGCTCAAAATCACGCATCATCAGGGAAATGCAAATCAAAACCACAACGATATATCACCTCACACCTCTCCGAATGGCAAAAATCAAGAAGACAAAGAATAACAGGTGCTGGTGAGGATGTGGAGAAAAATAAACACACATGCAAAGTTGGTGGGAATATAAACTGGTGCAGCCACTCTGGAAAACAGTAAGGGGTGCCTCAAAAGGTTAAAAAACAGACCTACTCTACAATCCAGTAATCATACTACCAGGTATTCAAAAACACTAAGTCAAAAGGATACATGCCCCCATGTTTATAGCAGCATTATTTATAATGGCTAAATGAAGGAAGCAGCCCAAGTGTTCATCAAGAAATAAATGGATAAAGAAGACGTGGGGTGTGTGTGTGTGTGTGTGTGTGTGTGTGTGTGCGCGCGTGTATATATAGTGGAATATTATTCAGCCATGAAGGAGGAGGAGGAGGAGGGAGAGAAGCAGCAGCAGGAGGAGGAAAAGGAGAAGGGGGAGGAGGAGGGGAAGTCGGAAATCTTGCCACTTGCAACAACATGGGTGGAGCTAGACAGCATAATACTAAGCAGAATAAGTCAGTCATGGTACCATGGGGCGCCTGGGTGGCTCAGTCATTAAGTGTCTGCCTTTAGCTCAGGTCATGATCCCGGAGTCCTAGGATCAAGCCCCGCATCCGGCTCCTTGCTTGGGGAGAGAGGGGAGCCTGCTTCTCCCTCTCTCACTCCCCCTGCTTGTGTTCCCTCTCTAGCTGTGTTTCTCCTTGTCAAATAAATAAAATCTAAAGAAAGAAAGAAAGGGAGTACCAAATGATTTCACTTATATGTGGAATTTAAGAAAACAAACAAAAGAAAAAGAGAAAGAGACAAAGCAAGAAACAGACACTTAGCTATAGAGAACTAATGGTTATCAGAGAGTCAGTGGGTAGGAGGATGGGTGAAATAGGTGTTGGGGATAAGGAGTGCACCTGTTGTGCTGAGACCAGGTGAGGCATGGAAGTGTTGAATCACTATATGGTACACCTGCAACTAATGAAACACTGTTAACTACACTGGAATTAAAACTAAAAAAAAAATAAAAGTGCAACATTAAGTCAAAAGGATGCAGAAAAACAAGGAAAAGGAAAAAATAGATGAGAAAATTTTTAAAAAAAAAGCAGTCGGGTCAATTAAAACCCAAACGTAACAATAATCACATTTTAAAATAGTAGACAAAGTAGATGAAGGATATAGGAGATTCTGTACTTCCTTTGCAACTTTTTATAGATCTCTAAGTATTTGAAAATAAGATTTTTTAAAGATTTTATTTATTTGTTTGACAGAGAGAGATCACAAAGAGGCAGAGTCAGGCAGAGAAACAGAGGGAAGCAGGTTCCCTGCTGAGCAGGGCTCAGAGCTGGGGTGGGGCTGATCCCAGGACAATGAGATCCCTGATTGAGATCCCAGGACCCTGGGGTAGGGCTGATCCCAGGACCCTGAGACCCCGACCTGAGCCAAAGGCAAAGGCTTAACCCTTAACTCTCTGAGCCACCCAAGCGCTCCAAAAATAAGGTGTTTTTAAACGTTTTTAAAAGTTTTAAAAAGTTAATTTAAACTCTCAATTAAAAGGTAGAGGTTTGTCAGTTTGATTAAAAAGCAACTGAATGAGCACAAAAATACCGTATACTCATTGTCTTATTGCTTTGAATATTGCTCCAGAGAAATCAGAAGCCAGAATGACCATTCACATAGACAATTGGATTTTTCTCAATTTTTAAGAATTCTTTCAATCTGAGGATTTATTTTAAGAAAAAATTCCCATATTTTATCTTGAACATTTTTACCGTTTCATTTATTGATTCTCTACTCTACATCCATCTTTAGTGGACCATTGTAATCTAGATATGTCTTCTTTATAACTACATTAATATTTGTCTTACTTCTCTCCATTTATGTGATCATCTTAAGTCTGTCAGAACTGGGTCTTCAATTTCTTGTTGCTTCTAATTTATTTTTCTTCTGTAATGTTTCACAATGTTTCCTTTTTTAAATTTTTTTATTTATTTGAAAGAGAGAGTATGAAATGAAGAGAGAGAAAAGGAGCAGGGGGAAGGGCAGAGACAGAGGGACAAGCAGTTCCCCTCTTAGCAGGGAACCTGACACGGAGTTCGATCCCAGGACCCCAGAATCATGACCTGAGCCAAAGGGATCATGACCAGAACTGAAGGCGGACCCTTACCTGACTGAGCCACCCAGGCGCCCCTGCAATCTGTTTCCTTAGCCAGATCCCTCTTCATCTCTTTTGGCTGCATTACCATTTTATCTTTCAACTCTTGTTTAATTAAATTTATGGACTTCCCAAATTCTTCTGTAGCAATAGCCTTTGAGAAACTAGCTAAAATCCTAAAGTCTCAGCAAAACAAAGCTGTTGGATTTAATTTATCATTTCGTTGGCTATTAAATTAAATGAAGAGCAAAATGTAACTTTTGAGCCCAACACATTCATCTTCTTAGGGACCCTTTAAAATAAAGAACGTAATAAACAAAACACAACTTATCTCCCTAGGGAATTGTGAGACTCTTACTTTCATGCAGTGACTTATTCTCCATAGGAATAATACCAAAGAAGACCTGAAGAGCTGAGATTCCAAATAACCAAAAGACACTCATAAACCATTGTAAAAGACAGTGATCAAAATTACTAATACCATTAAAAGAATAAAATGAAAATAATAATGTAATATGGTTTTATAAAAAAATTGCAATTTGTACTTTCTGATCTCACATTTTGAAATATTGTACAACCATTTAAGGGCAGACACATGATCCCTCTCCACCCTTCATACTCTTCCCAAAGCATCTCAAGCATTTCTGTGCCATTACTGTATTAAAAATCGTGAAAATGTCAGAAAAAAAGTGAAAATATCTACATCTACCTGGAACAAGGTTCAAAGATCGTTTCATGATTTCTTCCCTCACTAAGCACCTCCTCAACCACCCTGAATAACCAGCTCCTCCCTCTCTCTACTTACCTATGTGTACAGACAGACACACACACACACACACACACACACACACACACACACACACACAGTCTCTATATCTCAGGCTCCTCTAATTACTACTCTGATGTCCCTTATAACTATCTGAAATTCTTGTATTTGTTTACTTGTCCATGATTTGTCTCTGCCCCAAAGAAGGAATCTTGTCTATCTTATTTGTCACTCTATCCATAACCCACAGCCCACCCCTACCCCAGCACCTAGAAGAATTTATGGCTCAGAGAGAGTGTTCACTAAATACTTGATAATTAAATGTTTAGGTCCCATAGTTTCATGGTTAACTAGAGATGAGAACTACCTTCTTTCTTAGACTAGGATCTTCCTAACAACTGGAGACCTTCAGAATATAGAGATGTTTCTTCGCCCTGGAAGCCAGACAGAGCAAAAGATTATAGAAAACAGCTGGCTCAGCCACTGTTGGATTGAACCCAAACACGATGTTCCTTTCCAGGCCTGAAAATCGTCGGACACTGTCCAACACAATGTGATTGGCCATGATATCTGATGCATCTTTGATCTGTACTAACAGATCAGATTCCTCACTGAGCTGAGATATTCTTCTTTTCCTCATTGCTCTTAGAAGCTTATCTTTATATTTTTCCACTTCACTTGCTTTGCTGAAAAGCACGGCAATGTCCTTGGGGGAATAACCATTACTAAAGAGAAATTGACATTTCTCTGCTACTTGGACCACCATCTCTTCCAAGTTCGAGTACTCCATAATCTCAAAGTTGCCTGGGATACCCTGAGTCCACCTAGCTTTCTGAACCATCTCCAGGGACCCAAGGGGGATGTTGGGTGGAGGATTTTCTTTGACCTCTTGCATGATTTGTTGTAGGTAGTTGGCTATTGGATCTGCATTGCGGACCACTGTGGTGAGCTCTTCTCTTGGATACTGGCCTTTGAGAGGAGGGAGGCCATTGTGGCTCAAGTGGCTGGTTTGAAAGTAGTCCAGAAAGATCCAGAGAATTCCTGAGGAATCATTTTCTCTCTGAGTGATGTTTTTTGCCTTCTCATACCAGTCTCCATCTTCAGTGCGGAAATTCTGAGCTTCATCAATGATGATGTGCTGAATCTTTTGAAAGTCATTTTTCATGAAGGTTTTCCGAGTCACTGCCTGGCAGATGTTTTTCTTGCTGAAAATGTAAGAAACATAGTGAAGTTTCCCACTCAAACAAAGGAAGCCAGTTTTTTTTTTTTTTTTCCAGAGGGGTAAGGGCAAGAGAGAGATTGAGAATCCTAAGCAGGCTCCACACCAGCACAGAACATGATGTAGGGCTCGATCTCACAACTCTGAGATCATGACTTAAGCCAAAATCAAGAGTTGGGGGGCTTAAGCAACCAAGCCACCAAGGCACCCACCAATTCCACCCTTAAGCCCTTCTGGACATAGTAAATACAATATGAATTTTAGCATGTGAACTTAAAGCCAAACCAGTCAAAGTTATTCCAAAAAAAAAAAAAAATGGATATACTTAGGCCACGTACCTCACAAACTTCCTCAGGGGCTGATTTTCACAGATGTAAAGAATGTCACTTTGTTGACAGTGAAACACATTCCTGATCTTCTCCATTATCCTAAGAGCCAGGATGGTCTTCCCTGATCCAGGTAAGCCGTGAACAAATAGCTCTCTGGTCATGCGAATGTTCTTTGACAGCAACTCATACTGTTTATCTGTGAGTATGTTCAAAACCTCAGAGCCCAGCTCTTCACTTAAGAAGGATCGGAACCCAAGCAAGACTATCACAAGGGACTGCAAAAGAGCTTCTATGTCCTGGGTGGCTGTAAGCTTATAGGACTCGGGGTAAATTGGCGGATCTGAACCATGAAGCATCTCTGCTGTTCTATCAGGATTCAGCAGGAAGACTACAGGGGTGATGCACAATTTCCCAGTGTAGCCACCTGTGTTCACCAGCTTCTGCTTTAACGTACGGGCGACTGTCATAGAATAGTTCTTCCAGCTTGTGCCGCATTCACTGAGGATGGTGTAGAGGAGTGGCATGTTGTTCTGGGAAAGCAGAAGAGCATCACAGACTACTCCCTGCTTCTCTGGCAGGCCCACGTCCACAGCCCAGCTTCGAGAAAAAATCAATATTCCTTGAGAGAAAGGGCGCATTTCCTTATTTATTAAGTCTCTGAATCCTTTATGTTTTGAGACTAGTTCCTTGTAGAGGTTTTCTGGAGTATACACCACTCTGTCTGGTAATACTAAAAAGGAAAAGAATTGGGATAGATTAGAGAATCCCCAGACAAGCTAGTAATCACCATTATATTAATAGATTCACTCCATATTTGGGCCCAACCATGTATCAGAATTAGGATGCATTAGTAATGAAAAGATCAAGCAGTTCCTAGCCTGACGGAGCTGATAATTGACTGGCATAACAGAGACAAGCAGGAATTACACAGGGTGGGAAATGCAATGGGAAAGAAGTGCGTAGAGCATTATGCAACCACCAACGGGAGGTACACCTTGGGAAGAAAGAAAATACGAAAGTCTATGAAAGAGAAACCTGAGCTGCTTTTGAAGGGATGACTGTGAGTTAGCCCCCTGAAGGATGGGAGAACAGAGAGACAGGCAAATGGGGACTCATGAGTAGAGCCCAGAGACAAGTAACAGCAAGGTCCACACAAACACCTCCAAGAAGTTTGTGTTGTGAAAAGCACAAAGGAGGAAATAAGGATGGGGAAGAAGGCATTGTAGTGTCATCTTAACACCTGGCAATGCTGACTAGCGTTAACAATACTGTGTTATATATCTGTAGGTTACTAAGGGAGAACATAAGTGTTCTCTCCACACACACACACTACTTGGTAATCATGTGAAGTGATGGATATGTTAATCCGCATGTTGTGGTCATTATTTCACAATATATACATGTATGAAAACATCGTGCTTGGGGGTGCCTGGCTGGCTCAATTGCTGGAGCACATAATTTTTGATTTTGGGGTTAGGAATTCAAACCCCACATTGGCTGTAGAGATTACTTTAAAGAATTAAATATTAAAAAAAAAAAGCCATGCTATACACCTTATGCATGATGTTAAATGTCAATGATATCTCCATAAATCTGGGGGGGGGGCCTAGCAAGGTTATAAACTATATGATGGGTCCTATGTGACATTCTGTGAAAGGCAAAATGATAAGGATGGAAAATAGATCAGTGGCTGCTAAGGGCTAGGGGCTGGAGAGTCTGACAACAACGGGGCAGCATGAAGGGGTCTTTTTTGGGTGATGGAATTATACTGTATCTTAACTCTGGTGGTGGTTACATGAATCTATACATTTAAAAACCCTTAGAACTTTACAACAAAAAAGTCCATTTTTATATGTAAATTTTAAAAATTAATTTTTAAATGTGCTTTAATAAAAATAGTTTTGGCTTTTTTAATATGTATAAAAAGGGTTCTTAAACCTTTTGGCATCAAGGAAATCTAAGCAAATCTATAGACCGTTGCCCCAGAGGAAAAAAAATCAAATACACTCAAATTTTGAGTTTTGAATTCAGGGTAGGGGGAAGAGACAAGGGTGAATACCGATTTTTGTGCTTGGCTAGATGCAGGATGGACTCTCCAATTCATAGAGATAATGTGGAAGAAATGGCAGAAGAATACTTAATTTAATTAATTTAAAATTTAATGTATATAGTAACAGTACAGATAAAACTTTGAATAATATGCGGAATATACAGAAGAATTAGAAGATTGTCAGAGTGGAAGACTGATTTTAGAAATGCTCTGGTTGGAATACCTGTGGTACATTGAGTAGTCAGCAAATAACTGGACACACCAGTACAATCTGTCTGGGCTCAGACAAATACGAACGTTATTTTCTATTAAAGTGGAATAAACTAGCTCAGTTGGTTAAGCGACTGCCTTCGGCTCAGGGCATGATCCCGGAGACCCGGGATCGAGTCCCACATCGGGCTCCCTGCTCGGCGGGAAGCCTGCTTCTCCCTCTCTCACTCCCCCTGCTTGTGTTCCCTCTCTCACTGTGTTTCGTTCTGTCAAATAAATAAAATCTTAAAAAAATAAATAAATAAAAATAAAAAAGTGAACTAAACTAAGGACTTCTCTTACTATTTTGATTTAACATCATTTTGGAATTGTTGGCCAGTGAATTAAACCAAGTAAAGAAATACATGTATAGGGGCGCCTGGGTGGCTCAGGTGGTTAAGTGCCTGCCTTCGGCTCAGGTCATGATCCCGGAGACCTGGGATTGGGTCCCACATCGGGCTGCCTGCTCGGTGGGAAGCCTGCTTCTCCCTCTCTCACTCCCCCTGCTTATGTTCCCTCTCTGGCTGTGTTTCTCTCTGTCAAATAAATAAAATCTTAAAAAAAAAAAAAAGGAAAAAAGACATACATGTATAAATATAGGGAAAATTAATTCAAAATTATCTTTGTTTTCACATTAATAAGATTATTAAGTAAACTGTCTTGAAATGG
>PITA01012428.1:0-22500 GCA_004023965.1 Spilogale gracilis | reverse complement strand
ATCGGAGATAAATGAGGACTGGAGCTGGAATGCAAATGGAAAGGTTTCACTATCAGAGGTGTCTCTGGGGTGTGCTGATGATTACTGCTTTTCTTGGTGTCCCTTCTCCCCCCATTGAGACCTGGGAAATTCTTGGGTTATTTTATAGCCCAATTTGGAGAAGGAGCAAATCTGATTGAGCTGGTGATTTGTTATTGTTGCTGTGGAACAGACCCTTTAGCTTTCCCGGGTCCAAGCAGTTCTCATCTTTTGAAAAAAAATATATAAATTAAATATAAGTATATATACGTGTATATATATAAATAAAAAAATATATAAATAAAAAAATATATAAATTAAATATAAGTATATATACGTGTATATATATATATATATATATATATATATATATATATATATATAGTTTGTTTGAAACTAATAGACAAATTACTGACTACTTGGATCAACCAAGCTGGCAGGTAGAGGTGGGCTTCTGACTTTTCCTAAACTTCGCCTGTCAACAAGGAGACTCAGAAGAGGTAAAGCTGAGTGAGGAGTGCAGACACACCATCTTTGCAACCACACCACAGGACAGAAGGTCAAGTGTGAACGAGGCACATCCCCAAGCTGACAATCTTTGATTCACCTGTGGCAACTGAGGAAAGAAAAGCAACGACACCAATTCACACATCATTACACAATCTTCTATCAAGGGATCCTTCGCTGTGAACCAAGCTATCATGCTATCTGACACTCCCCCCAACTTGCTTCTTCAAAAGCTGGATGCAGGGAACAAAAGATACAACCCAAGAGAGAAGCAAACACAATGCCCTGAACAAGTGTGAAGGGAGACCCCAGAGTGACAGCTGAGGGGCAGGCCTAAAGGATCACCAGCCAGAATGGGAGCAAGATGGCAGCAGGCTCAGTGGGTGGCAGGTGAGACCATACAGCTGATGGACAGCTTAATGAGTTAGTCAGCCGAAGAGGTAGAGAGTTTGGGAGTGGAGGAGTAATAGGGACTTAGGAAAATATGTAAACACAAAGATAAGACAATAACTCTAAAATGAAAAAGAGTATAAAAAAGAAAATATAACCATAAGCCATGATATGGCATAGCTGTAAACAAAATACAGCCACAATAACATCACCTCTGAATATTGTTCTGATCAAAATGTCATCATCTTATTGGCAGGATGTGGGGAGAAAAGGGGTAGTGAAGTGTGAAAGGGCAGTGGAGTGTGGGGGAGGGACATCATCAGCTCTAGAAATAGACAATATCTAAATGGGGGCAGGGGAGGTGTGTGAGCATGAGCATGTTGTCTACAAATATATTTAAAGCTGCTGAAAGAAAAGGCCCAAGAGGCAAGAGGTTGCCTAGAGAGTAGAAGAAGGAGGCAGCATAAAGGGCCACGGACTTTCTCACCTTGTCTTATGAAACCATGGCTTTCAAAACTACATATATGAGAATTCTAGTCACAGACAGAACAGGATAGCAGGGACCAGATTACTTTCCTGTCTAAAACAACAAAAACATTTTAAAAGAAATAATGGCTGGAAATTTTCCAAATTTGATGTACTTTGTAAAAAATTAAGATCAAGAGCCAAGATTTTCAACAAGTTCCAAGTACTAGAAACACACAGAAAGCTACACCAAAGTGCATCATAATTTCGTTGATCAGACCCAATGCTAATAAGAAAACCTTCAAAGCAACCAGAGGAAAAAGATACATTACACACAAAATAACAAAGGATGACATAAGAATTTTTTGTCAGAAACAAAGCAAGAAGAAAATGGATAAATATGTTTAACCAATGAAAGAAGAAAAGAAAACTATGAACCTAGAGTTATATACCCAGGGAGAATATCTTTCTAAAATTCGGTTAACAACAAAAAGACCATTCAATTTTTTAAGTGGACAAAGGACTTGAATAGATATTTCTCCAAAGAAGAAGTGCAAAGGCAATAAGCATAGGAAAAGGTGCTCAGTATTATTAGTGATTAGGGAAATGCAAACCACAACCACAATGATACCACCTCACACCTATTAGGATGATGATGGTGGTGGTGGTGATCAAAGGAAAATAACACATGTCGGTGAGAATTTAGAGAAATTGGGATCAGTACACACTGCCAGTAGGAATGTAAAATGAGCTAGCCATTATGGAGAGCAGTTTGTAGATTCTTCAAAAAGTTAAACATCGAATTACCACATGACCCAGAAATTCTACTCTTAAGTACATACCAAATAATTGAAAACAGGTACTCAAATCTTCTAGACTCAGGTCATGAAGTGGTAGTAACTCAAATATCTCTGAGCAGATGAATGGATAAACAAAATGTGCTACAATCCACTCAGTAGAATATTTTTCAGCCATCAAAAGGAATGAGCTGGGTGCCTGGTGGCTCAGTGGGTTAAAGCCTCTGCCTTCGGCTCAGGTCATGATCTCAGGGTCCTGGGATCGAGTTCCACTTCGGCCTCTCTGCTCAGCAGGAAGTCTGCTTCCTCCTCTCCCTCTGCCACCTACCTGTGATCTCTCTCTCTCTGTGTCAAATAAATAAATTAATTAAAAAAAAAAAGGAATGAGCTATTGATACATGCTTCAACATGGATGAAACTTGAAAACATTATGCTAAGTGAAAAAAGCCAGACACAAAAGGTCACCACTATGGACTATATGTTTACATACCCCTAGAATTCATATGTTGACATTCTTTTTTTTATATATAGATTTTATTTATTTGACAGAGAGAAACACAGAGAGAGAGGGAACACAAGTGGGGGGGGTGAGAGAGGGAGAAGCAGGCTTCCCGCCGAGCAGAGAGCCCGATGTGGGACTCAATCCTGGGTCTCCAGGATCTGACCTGAGCCGAAGGCAGTCACCCAACCAACTGAGCCACCCAGGCGCCCCCATATGTTGAAATCCTAACCCCTATTGGGATAGATTAGCAGGTTGGGCTTTAAGGAGTAACTAGAGGCAATTAGAGTGGAGCCCTCATGATGAGATTAGTGTCGTTATAAGAAGAGACACAAGGGAACGTGCTTCCTCCCTCTCCCTCTCTCTCTCTCTCCCTCTCTCTCTCTCTGCTCTTTCCACCAAGGCCGCTATCTGCAAACCAGAAAGAGTTTCCTCACCGGATACCACATCTGTCAGCACCTTGATCTTGGACTTCCTAGCCTCCAGAATTGTGATAAATAAACATTTGTTGTGTAAACCTCCCAATCCATGGTATTTTTGTCATAGCAGCCAAAACTACAACAGTCACATATTAGAAAATTTCATTTATGAGAAATATCCAGAATGGATAAAATCACTGAAACAAGAAGACGATGGTTGATTGACAAAGGCTAGGGGAACAGGGGAATGGGAAGTAGCTGCTCAGTGGGGTTTTATCTGGGTGTGATGAAAATGTTTTGAAGTTTGATGAAGGTGGTGGTTGTACAATATTGTGACTATTGTGACAATGCTGCTGATTTGTTCACTTTAAAATGGTTCGTTTTTGTGCCAGGAGTTTCATCTCAATTTTAAAAATTAATCAGAAAAGAAGGTGAAATAAAAACTTTCTCAGATGTACAAAACCTGAAGGAATTTATTAAGAATTCAACGTATGAAATGGTGAAGAAAGTCTTCAGTCAGGAGGAAAATGTAGTTAGGAAATGAATACACACAAAGAAAGGAAGACCACTGGAACTGGTAACTACAAGGGCAAATTGATAAGATATTTTAGAGATTTAACACTCTCAAAGAAGAATTAAACTGGAATACTAACATCAACTGATTTCAATTAATTAACTTATCATAGTTACAGTGACCAAGATAGTATAGAACCAGTATAAAGACAAATAAATAGATTCATGGAATAAAGAGTCTGGAAATAGACCCACATATATATGAGTAACAAGTGTAATATTTTTCAACAAATAGGATTGAAACAATTGGATATCCATACACAAAAGAAATGAATTCATATTTGACACCATTTACAAAAATGTATTTAAAATGTGTCCTAAAAATGAACTGGGGTAAGTTGGAGGGGGAAACGAACCATGAGAGACTGTCCAGGGTTTTGGAAGGTGGGGGGGATGGGTGAGCCTGGTGGTGGGTATTAAGGAGGACAGGTATTGCATGAGCACTGGGTGTGGTGCATAAACAATGAATCTTGGAACACTGAAAAAATAAAATTAAATTAAAAATAAAAATAAATAAAAATGAAAATGACATGAAAAAATAAAATAAAATAAATTAAAATAAATAAAATATGTCCTAGACCTAAATGTAAAACCTAAGACTGTGGAAGTAAGTAATACTGCCCAAATGACAATAATGAGAAGCTCTTTTTGCAGAGCTCGCTGTAACAAGGGAGTCAGCCACCATCCCTTGGCGATAGCAGAGACTCAAAAGCAGTCAGAGGAATGGAAAAGCTTTATAGTGAGAAAGACAGAGAGAGAGGAGGCTCACGGATGCTCTGATTTGAGGTTGTTGTTCTAGGGAAACTGGAAATGAGCTTACTAGAAGTGGGACTTCTGTGGCTGGTTTGGGAGCCTGTTTAGCTTTCTTTGTTCCGTTCTGAGTTGGAAGCAGAGGCAAATATCAGAGAAGCTGGAATTTATTAACTAAATCCTAGGGCGCCTAGGTGGTGCAGTCAGTTAAGCCACCAACTCCTGGTTTCAGCTCAGGTCAGGATAGGGTCCTGAGATGTAGCCCTTCGTCAGCTCTGTACTCAGTGAGCAGTCTGCTTGGGTTTCTCTCTCCCTCTCCCTCAGCCCCACCCCTGCCCTTGTGCACTCTCTCTCTTTCACTCTCTCAAACAAATAAATAAATCTTAAAATTAAAAAGAAAAAAGTCAGGTCCGGACCACTTTTGCTGCAAGGGTTGTTTGGCATCCAGAGGTGGTTACCGCAACATTATGGGTCAAGAGTTCTGTGTTTGGTAAGCATATGGAGAAAATGCTCCTCATATGCTCCTGGCAGAAACATAAATACAATTATTTTAGAAAAGAGATCGGTAGCTTCACATACCTACCATATGACTCAGCCATTTCACACCTAAGTATTTCCCCATGAAAAATGAAAACTTAAGTCCTGGGCGCCTGGGTGGCTCAGTGGGTTAAGCCTCTGCCTTAGGCTCGGGTCATGATCTCAGGGTCCTGGGATCCAGCCCCGCCTCAGGCTCTCTGCTTGACAGGGAGCCTGCTTCCTCCTCTCTCTCTGCCTGATTGCGATCTCTCTCTCTCTCTCTCTCTGTCAAATAAATAAATAAAATCTTAAAAAAAAAACAACAACACAAAAACACATAAGTCCCTAAAAAGACCTGTACCTGAATGTGACTGGTAGAAGCCACAAACTAGAAAGAACCCAAATGCTCCAACAGAAACAAATACAGGTTATCCACATAATGGATATGCACACAACTCAGCAAGGAAACAGAACTATCGGTACCCACAACACGAGTGAATCTCAAAATAATTATTCTGAGTGGGAAAAGGCAGACAAAAAGACAGTATATATCATAGCTACTTGTTTAAGTGGAGCACATCCATTTGGATAAATTTCTAGAAAATGCATATTAATCTATAGTGACAGAAAACCAATTAACCACCAATTAACTGTGGCTCGGGGTGGTGGGAAGGACAGAAGTGTGGGAGGTAGGGGTTATAAAAGGGCACTTTTGGGGGTGATATGCTATGTTCACTGTCTCAACTGCAGTGCTGGCTTTGTACACCAAAACTAATCAGCTTATACACTTTTTTTTTTAAGATTTTATTTATTTGACAGAGAGAAACACAGCCAGAGAGGGAACACAAGCAAGGGGAGTGAGAGAGGGAGAAGCAGGCTTCCTGCCGAGCAGGGAGCCCGATGTGGGACTTGATGCCAGGTCTCCGGGATCATGACCTGAGCCGAAGGCAGTCGCCCAACCAACTGAGCCACCCAGGCACCCCAGCATGTACACTTTAAATATGTGCAGTTTAGGGGCACCTGGCTGGCTCAGTTGGTAGAGCACGTGACTCTTGTTCTTGGGGGTGTGAGTTTAAGGGTGATGTTGGGTATAGAGCTTACTTAAAGAAATATATGTGCAATTCATTTTGTGTCATTAATTTCCCAATAAAGCTATTAAAAATTATGTATATGAATGATGGTAAAAAATAAGTAAAGCATATTTTTATAATTATATAATTAGCTCAAAAACCAGTGAGACATCAAAAAATGGGCAGGAGACATGAAGAGGCACTTCTCCATAGAAGACATACAAACGACTAACAGACACACGAAAAAATGTTCATCATCACTAGCTATCAGGGAAATTCAAATCAAAACCACATTGAGGAGCGCCTGGGTGGCTCAGTTGGTTAAGCGACTGCCTTCGGCTCAGGTCATGATCCTGGAGACCCAGGATGGAGTCCCACATCGGGCTCCCTGTTCGGCGGGAAGCCTGCTTCTCCGTCTTTCACTCCCCCTGCTTGTGTTCCCTATCTGGCTGTGTTTCTCTCTGTCAAATAAATAAAATCTAAAGAAAAAAAAAAAGCTTTCAAAAAAAAATTTTAAAAAAACCCCACATTGAGATACCACCTTACACCAGTCAGAAAGGCCAAAATTAACAGGAAGGGAAACAACAAGTATTGGAGAGGCTGTGGAGAAAGGGGAATCCTCTTACACTGTTGCTGGGAATGCAAGTTGGTACAGCCGCTTTGGAAAACAGTGTGGAGATCCCTTAAAAAATTAAAAAATTAAAAATAGACGCCTGGGTGGCTCAGTTGGTTAAGCGACTGCCTTCGGCTCAGGTCATGATCCCGGAGACCCAGGATCGAGTCCCGCATTGGGCTCCCTGCTCGGCGGGAAGCCTGTTTCTCCCTCTCTCACTCCCCTTGCTTGTGTTCCCTCTATGGCTGTGTTTCTCTCTGTCAAATAAATAAAATCTTTTAAAAAAATTAAGAATAGAGCTACCCTATGACCCTGCAATTGCACTACTGGGTATTTACCCCAAAGATACAGATGTAGTGAAAAGAAGGGCCATATGTACCACAATGTTCATTGCAGCAATGGCCACAATCGCCAAACTGTAGAAGAGCCAAGGTGCCCATCAACAGATGAATGGATAAAGAAGATATGGTCCATGTATACAATGGAATATTATGCTTCCATCAGAAAGGATGAATACCCAACTTTTGTATCAACATGGACCAGATTGGAAGACATTATACTGAGTGAAATAGGCCAAGCAGAGAAAGTCAAGTATCATATGGTGTCACTTACTTGTGGAGCATAAGGAGTAATATAGAGGACAGTAGGAGAAGGAAAGGAAATGAGAAGTGGGGTAAATCGAGGAGGGAGATGAAACATAAGAGACTTTGGACTCAGAAACAAACTGAGGGTCTTGGAGGGGAGAGGGTGGGGGGATGGGAAAGCCTGGTGGTGGGTACTGAGGGCACGTATTGCATGGAGCACTGGGTGTGGGGCATAAACAATGAATCTGGGAACACTGAAAAAATAAAAAAATTAAAAATAAAAAAAACAGTGAGAAATTGATGTGCCTCTTGATACTGAATTTTTTCCATAGAAACTGGATCTTTGATAGGATTATGTATTGGAGTCCCAACTTGTGCATACTCCAGATGGACACCTTGGTATGTCCCATGTTCAGTTGCTAGTAAATACCACCTTACCCTATCTTTTCCCTTGCAAGTTATGAATTTGTGAATCTGTGCTGCCAAGTCCCCTGCCAATGGCAGTCTAGTGCTTGGGTGGAAAAGAGCAGAGCCTCCTAACTGCCAGTGAAAATGACCTCAACAAAGGAGAAAATGCTCTCCCTTCCAATATGGGTGCATAAAAGCAGGAAGTATTCCATTTCATAGAGTCGTCCTTGTAGATTTTTTTTTTCTCCTAGCAGGGGAATCCTCGAAGACACCTGGTTTTCAGAGACTGGTACTCTGGCCCATGGTCATGTCTGAAGAGATACTGTAACTATGAATGATTGTATACTTAATGTCTTGTTGCTATGACAGTAATACAGAAATTGATCTGTTTTCTGATAGGCGTGGCCACCTCTGCATTTTCTTAATCAGGCCAGGAACAGATCGTCATATTTCACTTCTCTTTGATTTGCAAGTAGGTACCAAAACTTGTGATTGTTACTATTCTTATTTAAACAAAAGAATTGAAAAGTCTTGTGACATTTTAAGGAACACTTCCGACAGGGGACGCTCAGGCTTAGCTGCGTCCACAGGACCTCTCCCCCTCCACCCCCCCACCCCCCCACCGGACAGAAGAGAAACCAGTTTCTGTTTCCTTGTAAGGCAGGCACAGCCTCGCCAACATTAGCCAGGGCCCCCACCTCCTTGTAGAAGCTTCTCTCTGAGATCTGTCGTCAGTGGGGGCCCAACGTGTCCGGCATCCCCTCTATCCATCACTGGTCCTCAAGAATTCCCTTCTGGGGGGGCGCCTGGGGGGCTCAGTTGGTTAAGCCACTGCCTTCAGCTCAGGTCATGATAGTGGAGTCCCAGAACCGGGATCGAGTCCCACATCGGGCTCCCAGCTCCTCGGGAAGTCTGCTTCTCCCTCTGATCTTCTAGCCTCTCTTGCTCTCTCTCACTCACTCTCTCTCTCTCTCAAGTAAATAAATAAAATATTAAAAAAAAAAAAACAAAACCAATCCCTGGGTCTTATAGACAGTCATGTGCAAAAGGGGTAATGGAGTCACTCACTGCCGCCTAGCCTCTGTGGACAGAACCCCGGGCGTTCTATTAGCCACTTAATGGGAGGTACAGGGCTTCGCAGACCTTTCCGGGAGGCCTCCCACCCTGTCCGATGCCCTTAGTTTGAAGACTGACATTGCAAGCCAGTGGCTTACAGGCGTTCTCGGAACAGAGCCTCTTGCAATAAAATGGACATTGACTCTATTTATCCCCAAGCCACAAACTCACTGGCTTCACCTTCAGGAGTCCCAGAAACTGATTTGGTTCTTTCCTCGAAAATTCTTCGCGCTCGGTAACAGTTTAAGGAAATTTTACCGAGCTCCATTTGGATAGATCTAGGCTTGTGCGGCCCCGCGCCTCTCCCTCCTCCCCTGCTCACCCCCCGTTCGCAGCCTCCCAGCTCCCCGATCCCCCCACTGCTGTGTTGTTGGAAGTTGCCACAGACAGCCGACCGAACCTCCCGAAAGGGAAAGGAGCTCAGGGGGGCTTGGGGAACCCGCACAGCCCAGAGGAGAGAAGTCGAGCTTTTGGAGGATCTGTCCAAATGAGTGTGGGGGGGGCGGGGGGACGACTCCTTACCCACCAAGGTTTCTACTGTGCAGAGCTCCTCACTCCAGAAGAAGGCGACAGAGCCTCCCGAAGTCCACAACCGAGACCTTGACTGTGCAGGGCCCCTGGACTTTATATCGACTGAACTACGTGATCCCTCAGGGGGCGGGGCACCGCACAGGAAACAGTGGGACAGCCTTAGGAGTGTGGTTTCTAAAAAGACCCGGAAAAAGCGGGTGTTTTTTTTTTTTTTTAAGCGGTTTCTAAAACGACCCGGAAAAAGCGGTTTTTTTTTTTAAGCGGTTTCTAAAACGACCCGGAAAAAGCGGTTTCCAAAAAGACCCGAAAAAGCAGTTCGCAAGTACAACAGCCTTGGTAACTTTTGCTGAATACAAGTGGGGGATTTTTTTGAAGGGAGAGGGGCATCTTCTTTATCGCTTCTCTGTGTTCTCTGATTAATTTTTTTGAAGCTTGCAAATCTCGCCTCCCATACACACCCCACTCAGGGCGGGAGATCTGGGTGCAACGCCACGTCCACCAGTCCTCCCCAGCCGGGCTCCAGTTCTCACCTGGACCGCCCAGGCTCCAGGGGCACCTCCGCAGAAGTTTCTTCTCAAGGCCTCCAGCCCCTGAATTCCCGCTCACTTGCTGGGTTCCTGGCTGGGGCCCTGTTCCCAGCAAGTGAGCAGGTGGGAGTGCTGGGTTGAGCAGAAGGCAGAAATTAAGGTTCCGCTTTCTCACGTCCCCCTATCCCACCCCAATTCGAGAAATTTGATTCTGCCTCCTTTAGTGGGTGCTTTAGTTTGTAAAGGGGGTGCCACGGCTGTCGATGTCAGCAGCCTCCAACGATAGTATTTTGGTGAAAGAAATGAGAAATTATCTTTCGATTCGTCTGTCCCTGCAGACTTCATACCCAGATCTTGTGCAACACCATCCCGTTTATAGTTCATTCATGCTAATTCTATTCCTGAACCTGTTCTGGGAGCTCTCAACTGGTCTGGCTCCAGGCGGAACACTCCGGACCCCAAGCAGGGCACTGCCATGTGCGGGGCACCCAAGGAGGCGCGAAGCCCACCCAGAAGGGCGAGCTGTCAGATGGGGGGGGGGGACTGATGCAAGCCCGCGCCCCCAGGGGTTTCAGTAGCACTTGGGGACCCCTGGAGCATTCAATCCCATCCTGACTTCAACTGCTCCTCTCCCGGAGTGACCTCCTCTGTCTTCCTAGACCCTCTTAAAATCCTGGTAAATAGATGTTTGTTTTTTCATCTCTCCACTTCCAACACCCGCATCCAGGCTCAAGGACCGCTTAAGCCTTCCCAGCAAACACTCTCCCACCTTCTCCCCAGGGGCTCCAGGTCTCTTGGGCTGAGGCTGCCTATGGTGCCTGGGGCAGGTAGTACCTGAGCTGCCACAGTCTGGCCCCTGGGGTGCTTGCTGTTTCGATGACTTCTCAAGACCAGGTGAGGGATCAGGCCAAACCAGACACTCTGGGTATGGGGAGAGTCCCAAGCTTTGAGATAAGGGGCTGGAGGAAGGTCATTGCAGGACTACAGGTCTCTGGTAAGTCTACCTCACTGCCAAAGCGCATTCACATCTGTGCCCAGAATGTGGTCACTTCCAGCACCATAATCTGCAAAGGTAGGCCACGGGGACAAGGATGCTGGCCAGTTACCAGAAAATCAAAGAGGAGGGAACAGTTTAGAGAACACTACCTGTGGCCATCTCTGGCATCCTGCTTTTTAATTTTTTAGAAGATTTTATTTATCTATTTGTGTGAGAGAGAGAGAGAGAGAGAGAGATTGAGAACAGGGGGAGAGGGGGAGGAGCAGAGAGAAAGGGAGAAACAAACTCCCTGCTGAGCAGGAATTTCTCTCCCCCTGCCCCACCAACATGTGGGGCTCCATCCCAGGACCCCAAATCATGACCTGAGCCAAAGGCAGATGCTTAACGGACTGAGACATCCAGGTGCCCCTAATTCTTAAACACATTTTCAAATACTAATGTGCATAGAAAGTACAAAAATAATGATACATTGAATACCCATGTATTCACCACCCAGCTAAATGAGAAAACATTAGCAATATGTTTGTGTACTTCCCACTGGTCTTGTTCCCTCATCCCACCTGTCTCCGACTCACCTGATAACCAGTACAATTTTCTACATTCTAAGTTACAATCCTCATAGAATTCTGTATACTTTTATGACATCTATACATGTTCCTTGTACATGAGTATCACATATTTCCATACACTTGAGCCACACATAAGTGGTATCCTCTTGTATGTAGACTGCAGAACCTGCTTCTAACTCCTTAACATTTTGTTTTAAAGATTTATCTAGATTTTTTCTAAATTTTACACATGTATCTAGAGCATTTATTTCACTGCTGTATGAACTGGGTCCTTCCTTCTCACCTTTCAGTCTAACCCCTTCAGTCCCCAAATTATCCAAGTCTCCTCAACTTTTCCTAGAAAAGACCTCAGCTTCCACCCACTTTGGGGTCATAGTTACCACAGCACCACATCTTCACTTCTGCTCCTAGTCCTACTCTCCCATGCCCTCTACCTGATCTTAAGGTTCTAGAAAGCTGGGAAAAGGGGAGTAGTGCTTTGGTGAAATGTTGCCACTCTTAAGTTTGCATCTCTACCTATTTGCTTGTTTAGGATAGGAGGTAAGTGAGGGCAGAATGTGATTTATTCTTACTCAAGATTAAAAGTAAAACTCTTTGTTTGCTCTGTCCAAGAGAAGGAAATGAGAGCAAGCTAAAGAGAAGGGACACACCACCTTAGAAGGGATTAAAGGGACGTATCACAAGGTGCCTGGGTGACTCATCCAGTTAAGCATCTGCCTTCTGCTGAGGTCATGATCCCAGGATTCTGGGATGGAGCTCCCCGCACAGTGGGGAGTCTGCTTCTCCCTCTTCTGCTGCTCCCCTTGCCTGTGCTCTCTCGTGCACTCTCCTTCTCTCTCTCTCAGATAAATAGATAAAAATCTCAAATAAATAAATAAATAAATGGACATATCACCTTGGAAAGTTCAGGCAGTCTCATGGAAAGAGAAACGCTGTATTAAAGAGAATCATGCTGTGTGTCGGTGACACCTACCAACACATGAGGCTGAAGTCACAAGTTGGAGGCTACATGCCACGGCCTTGGGTCTTGGTCCATAGAAAACCCAATTCATCTCCCCACAAGAGGCCCTGGGGAGACTGACACTGGGCTCCATGCTCGGTGACACTGTGGCTCCTCAGACTTTTCCTAGGCAACTGGGAGCCATAGCAGCCACAAGTTTTAGCATAGAGCCTTCTCAGTGCTTCCACAGTCTTTCTTTCATTTTGTTTTGTTTTTGTTTTTGTTTTTAAGATTTTATTTATTTATTTGACAGAGTCTTTTAAAAGTCTTTCTTTTAAACCCAAGGAACTTGTTTATAATATTTGCTTTTCAGGCAAAAACACATTGCCAACTTCTTTTTTTCCTTTTTGGCAATAACAATAGATTTTTGAAAAAATTTTCAAGACTTATTTATTTATTTTGGGGGGGCAGAAAGAGAAAGGCTTTTTTCTCCCCAATATTTTATTTATTTATTTGAGAGAGAATGTGTGTGCACAAGAGTGGGCAGGAAGGCAGAGGGAAGAGCAGACTTTCTGCTGAGCAGGGAGCCCAAATACAGGGCTCCATCCCAGGCATGTGGGATCATGACCTGAGCTGAAGGCAGATGCTTAACTGACTGAGCCACCCAAGCTCGGAGAGAGGGAGAGAGAGAGAGAGAGAGAGAGAAAGAAAGAACGCACCTTAAACAGACTCCCTCCAAGCTGAGTGCCAAGCCCAATGCAGGGCTCTGTCTCATGACCCTGAAATCATGACCTGAAGTGAAATCAAGAGTCAGCTGCTAAACTGACTACACTGCCCAGGTGCCCCTCAATAAAAACAGATTTAAAAAATAAATCTTAGGGGCATCTGGGTGGCTCAGTTGGTTAAGCGACCGCCTTCGGCTCAGGATCAAGGCCCACATCAGGCTCTCTGCTCAACAGGAAGCCTGCTTCTCCCTCTCTAAGTCCCCTTGCTTGTGTTCCCTCTCTAGCTGTGTTTCTCTCTGTCAAATAAATAAATAAAATCTTTTTTTAAAAAATCTTATGTAAACGTTCTTTTTTTTAAGATTTTTTTAAACATTTTTTTAAAGATTTTTTATGTATTTATTTGACAGCAAGAGATCACAAGTAGCAGAAAAGCAGGCAGAGAGAGAGGAGGAAGCAGGCTCCCCCTGAGCAGAGAGCCCGATGTGGGCCTTGATCCCAGGACCCTGAGATCGGACCTGAGCCGAAGGCAGAGGCTTAACCCTCTGAGCCACCCGGGCACCCCCTTACGTAAACATTCTTATGATTTTTTAAGAACAGTGTGTGCTGTTTGACAAAGTGGGGTGAAACCTCACAACAAGTTTATTCAGAGAAGGAGTGAGGCATCCTTTACAGATGTTTATACAAATCACACACATGAGAGAGGATGGTGGGGAGAATCTTAGTTCTCTGGCCTTCAGCACCAACACTGAGAACATCCTGAGGTTGTCCACGTGGGTGGTTATTCTTTCCCTAAAGGAGCCCAGGTGCTCCACGCCCAGTGCTCCACTTGCTTTTGCAGGTATAGCAAAGTGGCTCAAAGTATTCTCTTTGTACCCTCCCTCCCCCTTTAGATCACTGAGAAGGTGTGTGGGAGACAGACTAATGGCCTCCCAAAGATATCCACACCCTAATCCTCAGAATCTGTGAGAGATGTTACAAGGCATGCAGAATTAAGATTACGGAGATAATCAAGGTTAATCAACTGACCTTAAAATAAAGAAATTATCCTGGAGCATCCCAGTGGGCTCACTGTAATCACAGGAGGCCCTCCTTGTGGAGGAAGAAGACTGAAGAGTCAGTGTCAGACTTTGCAAGGTGAGAAAGACTTGACCAGACACTGCTGGTGATGTACGATGGAAGGGGGTCATGAGTCAGGGAATGCTGGCAGCCTCTGGGAGCTGGAAAAGTCAGACAACAGATTCTGCCCTAGACCTCCAGAAAGGAAGGGAGTCCTGACACATTTATTTTATTTTGGTCCAGTGAGACCCAACTACTCACCAACCTGAATATTATGATCAGACATTATGTACGGTAGTGAACATGCAACACCACCTATGAGCTATTCTAGCTCTTCCTGCCAACACACACACACACACACACACACACACACATGCACACGCACCAAAATGTTCAATCCCCTAGGTTTAATTGACATTCTAGACAAAACGCGACATAGGGGGAGAAATCAAATGGCACCATGAAGAAGCAATCAACTGAATCATGAATGTGAGAAGTTCAATGGGATAAAAGAACTGGATTTTTTTAACAAATAACTGGGGAGGAAAGAGATGGCTCATGTTATAGATTGAGAGACTTAAATCACCTACCAACTATATGCATCGTGTGGACGTTGTTTGGATTCTGATTTCAACAACAGAAATGTAAAAACCAAACATAAAAATGTAAAAAACCAAACCATCAATGGAACAAAAACTTGTGACAATCAGGGAACTTGGAGTGTGACTGAGTATTAGATTATAATAAGAAATGATTAGCTATTTTGTTAATGTGATAATGGCATGGTTCTTGTACATTTTTAAAGGTCCTTGTCTGATAGAGACATATGCTGACACATTTATAAGTAAAATGAAATGCTGACTAGGATTTGCTTTAAAATAATCTAGAAGAGGAGTCTAGGTGGCTCAACTGATTAAATATCCAACTCTTGATTTTGGCTCAGGCCATGATCTCAGGACCATGGGACCCAGGCCCCTGTGGATGTCTGCTCTCAGCCCAGAGTCTGCTTGAGATTTTCTCTCGGCCCCTGCCCCTCCCCCTGCTTGCTTTCTCTTTCTCTCTCAAAATAAATAAATACATAAAATCTTAAATAAAGAGGTAAATAAACAAAAACATTACTTTCTGGCCATTGTATATTTCCATGAAGGTAGCTAGATGCTTCAAGTCAGGACTACATCAATTTTATTCCTTTTTTAGTGGGGAAAAATATCGGTTACTGTTGTCTCAGAGAGTTGTGAAGCATATATTCCCTAACTTCTGAGGGGCTTGATTTTAAAGTATAAACTTTTTTTTTAAAGGTTTTATTTATTTGACAGCGAGAAACACAGCCAGAGAGGGAACACAAGCAGGGGGAGTGAGAAAGGGAGAAGCAGGCTTCCCGCTGAGCAGGGAGCCCGATGTGGAGCCCGATGTGGGGCTCGATCCCGGGTCTCCAGGATCATGACCTGAGCCGAAGGCAGTCTCCTAACCAACTGAGCCACCCAGGCGCCCCTTAAAGTATAAACTTGATGAATTTTGGTATTGTGTGAGTTCATCCTCATGTTGAAAGTTTAAAAACAGTTGAGCTGGAATTAGACTCAGCTACAGCGGAAACTTCATATGACAAATGTGCACCCTGGTGTAGGTCATCCATAGTGGGAGAGGTTGTGTGTGCATGGTGATGGGAGGTATATGGGAACTCTCTGTATTTTCTGCTCAATTTTGCCATGAACTTAAAACTATCTAAAAATAAGGAATACTCACTTGAAAATAAATTTTAAAGGGGAGGCACATACAAAAAATGATAGTAATAAGATAACTTACTTTACTTAGCCAATACACTTCCTGGTTTTGATCGTAAAGTGCTCAAATGCAGAATTTCCTCTTGTTGGTGGCGGTGCAAGATGTGTTACAGTCCCCTGACAGGATGTCTCCACTTATTCTGGGCTGTAAAGTCTGTACGAATCATCTAGGGGTCTTGTTTAAAATGTAGATTCTGATTAAATCACTTTGGAGATAGGTCTGAGATTCAGCATTCTGAGAAGCCCCTGGGGGATGCCTAGAGAATTTAGAGAACCTTTGGCAAACACAGAACCCCTTCCTTGTCTAAACTGCTGCCTTTGCTGCCTGCCCAGAGACTCCCTATTAAACAATGGTTCCTTTGGGAGGGGCAAGATGGTGGAGGAGTAGGAGACCTAGATATCATCATGCCCCAGGAGTTCAGCTAGAGGATTATCAAATGAGTTGGAACACCTACAGACTCAACAGGAGATGGAAGAGAAGACAAGCGGCAATTTCTAGGAACAGAAAAGTGACCACTTTCTGGAATGGAGGATGCATGGAGAAGTGAATCAGAGGTGATATAGGGGAAGACAGGCCGCGGGAGGTGGGGCCGGCTCCCAGCCAGCAGTAGAGGCACGGAGCACAAAATCAGAACTTTTAGAAGTCTACTCCACTCAGGGACATCGCCCCAGAGGCCAAAGGGGGGTACAGTGTGGTCTCAGGACCCTCGGGGTCATAGAAGGACCCAGGGTGTCTGAGCGCGGCAGAGCTCCCAGGTATTGGAGCTGCAGAGACGGAGCCAGGGAGTGGGCTTTCAGCTCGGGCTTACCTTAAACCATGATCTGAAGCACAGCAGGCCACTACTCTTGGACCAGCGACCCAACAAGAGTGTTCTTCCTCCCCGGGGAGGAATATGCTGCAGGAATCGGCTGGGTTTGGAGACTCCAAATGGGACCGAGCGCCAGAGATAGAAATGTTCGGTCACAGGCCAGGTGTCACGGAGTGCGACGGGAGACCAGGGAGACAGGCATGATTGACTGCTTTTCTCTGAGGGCACACTGAGGAGTGAGGGCCCCCAAGCTTTGGGCTCCTCTGGGCCGGACACTGGGAGCCGCCATTTTCATTCCCGGCCTCCAAAGCTGTACGGAAAGCGCTCAGGGAACAGAACCTGCCCAGATTGCTTAGCCTGGCCCCTGGCAAGGGCGGGGCAGTTCTGCCTTGGGCAGAGACATTTAAGAATCAATAAAACATCCCTCTTCCCCAGAAGATCAGCGAGAACATCCAGCCAAGACCAAGTTCACCGATCAATGAGAATTGCAGAACTTCAGAGTTAGGGCAATGCATCATGTAGAATTTATGGTTTTTTCCCCCATGATTTTTTAGTCTTTCAAAGTTAAAATTTTTTTAATTTTATTTTTTTCTTATTGTGATTCTATTTTTAAATTTTTTCTCTTTCCTATTTTAATGTTTTCTAAATTATTTTATCAATAAATTTTTTTAAACTTTTTCAATTTTCATTGTTTTAGTCATATTCTATTCCTTCATTGTATTTAAGCTTATTTTTATATATACATATAGGTTTTTCTTTCTTTAAAACTTTGGGATACAATTTCTTCTAATAGATAAAAAATATACCTTAAATCCAGCATATGTCTTTGTTCTAATCTCCAGCCTCATCACATTCTTTCCTTCTTTTTCAACTTCTTATCTTACCAATTCCTTTTTTAGAATATTTTTTAAATTTTCATCTTTACAATCATATTCCATCCCTTCATCATGTATACCCTTATTTTGTACATATATAAGTTTTTCTTTCTTTAGAATTTCAGGAGGCAGTTTCTTCTAACAGACCAAAATACACCCATAATCAAATGTGTGGCTCTATTCACCTGTCTAATCATATATACAGAGAGAGACAGATAGATAGAGATAGAGATACAGATTTTTTCCTTTCTTTTCCCCCTGGTTTTGGGTCTCTTCTGATTTGGTTAGTGTATATTTTTCTGGGGTAATCACTATCCTTTTAGTATTTTGTTCTCGCATTCATCTATTCTTATCTGGATAAAAGGACAAGGCAGAAAAACTCACCTCAAAGAAAAGAACAAGAGGCAGTACTGATGGCTAGGGATCTAATCAAGTATCACATCTATATTGTACAACATCATATTCCCATCATTACCACAGAAGCTGGCTCATAGTAGGTGCTCACTAAATATTTGTTGAATGGATTGTGAGATTCTTGGGAACAGAAACTTTGTATCTTAGCACAGGGCTCTGCACATAACAATTCAGTATGTAATCGCTGACCTAATGATGACAATCTCAGGAATGTTCTCATTCACTCAAGTCATTCAACAGGAATCTATTGACTAGCTATTATAAGCCAAGCCTGATTCTGTCATCAGAGATCCAACAGTATTCAGAGAACATAAAAGTAAAAACAATTCATTTCTTCAAGATGGAGTTCTCTATCCTTGATTTAAGTTCACCTGTTTTTCAAACCAATAGGTCCTGAGGGCCATGGTTTGTGCCTTTAGGAAGGTTTTCAGGGGATGAAGGTTTTCATGTAGGTTTTAAGGTTTTTAAGTGTCATATTATTAACTTAGGATGGGGGAAAGATGTGGGGAAGGAAGACTGAAGCCACAGGAAGCTTTTGAGCATGTCACACCCCCGCAGATGTGGGATGGTGGGCTGGGCTAGAGGAACAGCTATGGGGAAGAGGAGATTTGCATGGAAGTAGGAGATATCTAGGGAATAAAATGAACAGGACAGAACCAGAAGCAAAGATGGACACATAGGACTGCAACAAACTCGAAACCATCAGCGGACACAATCACCAGAGTGAAAAAGCAGGCTGCAGAATGGGAGAAAATATTTGTAAATCATAGATCCAATAAGGGGTTAATACCCAGAATGTACAGGGAATGTCTGTCTACAACTCAGCCACCAGAAAATCAAATAACCCAGTTCAAAAATGGGCAAAGCATTTGATTTGCATGATATACAAGTTACCAACAAGCATATGAAAAGATGTCCAGTATCACTAATTATCAGAGAAATGCAAATCACAATGAGGTCTCATTTCACACCCATTAGGATAACTACTATAAGAAATACAGCACCAAAAACCAGAAAACACAACCAGCATTGGTGAGGATTGAGAGAAATCGGAACCCGTATGTGGTGTTTGGGATTATGAAATGGTAAAACCACGTGGAAAACAGAGTGGAACTTCCCCAAAAAGTTGAAAACAAAACTATCATGTGATCCAGCCTCCTACTTTTGGATATATATATCTGTAAGAATTGAAAGCAGAATCCTGAAGAAATATTTGTGCATGCATGAACATAGCAACACTATTCACAATAGCCAGGAGACAGAAGCAACAAAATGTGGTATATATACATCATGGAACACTATTCAGCCTTAAAAGGAAGAAAATTGTGTCACATGCTATATATAACATGATGATCCTTAAGGACATTACTGAGAGATAAGCTAGGCACAGAAAGAAAAATACTGTATAGGGGCACCTGGGTGGCTCAGTTGGTGGGGTGACTACCTTTGGCTCAGGTCATGATCCCAGAGACCCGGGATCGAGTCCCACATCAGGCTGCCTGCTCGGCAGGAAGCCTACTTCTCCCTCTCTTACTTCCCCTGCTTGTATTCCCTCTCTGGCTGTGTTTCCCTCTGTCAAATACATAAAATCTTTTAAAAAAAGAGAAAAAAAGAAAATTACTGTATAATTCCACTTATATAAGATACCTAGAGTAGTCAAATTCATAGAGCCACAGAGCAGATTTTGATGGTTGCAGGGGTTGGAGGAGGGAGAAATGGGCAGAAGCTATTTAAGGGCGTACGTAGAGTTTCAGTTTTGCAAGATGAAAAAGCTGTGATCTATTTCACAATAACGTGAATATACTTACCACTACTGAATGGTAGATTTAAAAACAGTAAGTGTCATGTTGTGTGTGGGTTTTTTTTTTTACCACAGGGAAAAAAAATGAACAGGAACTGTGATTGAGTGGATGTGGTAGAAAAGGGACAAGAAGACTTCCACTACATGGGTCTGAACTTCGAGGGGAAGGCCTAGGATGGAGCTACAAATACACAATCAGCCTGGAGAAATGGAGATAGAAGAGATGATCCAGGAAGACCATGTGGGAAAATGAGAAGAGAATATCCTCTTTAGAACAAGGGCTGAGGAATATTCCCATCACAGGAAAAGGAAATGAAGTGAGAATTTCAAGACAGCCTGCAAAGAGGACTGAGTACAAATGGAACACAGAACAAAAGAGGAAGTGGGAGAGGGGTGAGGCGGGAGGAGACACAGAGCGAATGAGAGAGACATATAAACTGTGTCTCTCTATAATCTACGTTTATCACCCCATATTCTTGGAAGTAAAAGGCCACATACTTGACAGTTCAAATAATAATAACACCAATGCCATTCCGACCTTCTCACGTATTCTAAGTTTTGAGTTTTGGGGATCTGGTATTTGTTTCCTCCAAAGCAACTAGTGAATTGCATGCTTGGCCCTGAGAAGCAAGGACTCAGTAAAATAAGCAGATAGCATCCCTTTATAGCTTCAGACAAGCAGGGATGGCTCAGCTTGACAAAGCCTTTTCCAAATACTATTTCTAGCAAAGGAGAATTGTATGAACACGCAGACTTCAGAGACTGTTCTTGTGTCCAAGAAAGAAAATCCCAAACTGCTAAAAAGTCTGTTCTCTAGGGGCGCCTGGGTGGCTCATTCCTTGAGCGTGTGCTTTTCCACTCTGGTCACGATCCCGGAGTTCTGGGATCAAGCCCTGCATCTCCCTCTCTCACTGCCCCCGCTTGTGTTCCTCTCTGGCTGTGTTTTTCTCTGTCAAATAAATAAAATCTTTACCAAAAAAAAAAGTCTGCTCTCTGGATATGTTGCTTAACTAAATGATGTGCAGCTCTGACCTTTAAATTGATATCTGTCTCCCTGGACAGTCTATCCACTAGCAAAGTTGCTTTTCAAGCCAGAAGAAGAAAGAGGAGCTCTTCCCCATATGCAGGGTGATGGTAAAACCTCTACTTCTGCTTAGTTTCTGAAGATTGGGGAGTTTGTGTTTCATTTAAATTAACATTTCTAACCCTGGAACTGTGCCAGGCTAGTTCCCTACTGGTGTGGGCACTGGAAACTCTCATCCCAACCCCAAGCAACCAGGCGGACTCCATTCTCCTGGTGCCAACCAGCCCACCCTCTGCGCCCATCCCCCTACCCCCAGCCACAGGTGGCATGAGCTCAAGGGGTGGTGGCTTCTTCCCCATTCCTTCCCATAACCTCTATTACCTTTTCTTTTTTTTAATGATGAGAGTTTATTTACAATGCTTCTTTGTTATACAGAAATATGTAAAATCAGTGTAATGGTAGCCATGGATAGTTATGACTCATTCATCAGTCACTGCTATCCACACTGAGCAAGACGATCAGGAAAGCCTGAGGACACTTTCAGTTTGCCGGTGTAAAATCCCCAAACTTGGCGGAAGGTAGAATCTCACAGGAACTATGCTTTTTGGCTGCGTGCATAGGTATCCTGGGGTCTGTACCATAGGCACAAGCTTATGTTTGTTGTTTTTGTTGTTGTTTTAAACAGCTACCAACTTTGTATGATCTGCCCAATCAATTCCAAAGAAGGTCCTAGCCCTTCCCCTTCCCAGACCCCTGGGGTGGGGGGTGGGGATCCTCAACCCAGTTTTCAGTACCCCTAGCCTCAGGCTCTGCCCTAGAGGGTTCTTTTCTAGCGCCCCCAAACACCACGAATAGATGGAAAAGGAAATCTTCAAGCAGGTCTCAGTCCGCGGGACTGTACCCACATGAGTCTAGTTGATCTCTGGGATGGGATACACAGGCTCTATGGGCTATCCCAGCACCTACCCACCACACCCAGTGCAATGATTCAAAGGCAATCATCTGAAATACAACACTTTGTAATGTAATCTCAGGAACCTGTTCAGTCTGGAGACCCAACCCTACCTTGCTTGGCTCCCAGAGCTTTGGCTTATAGTGTGGCTGTTTCCTCTGAAATCTTTCAACATTTTATAAAAGGTCCTATGAACCATGAGGAAATAAATCTCTTGCCCTGGTATTTTGATGGGTTAAGTTTTGGACTTCAATATTGAGAGGGAAACCTAGGAACCCCAAATGTCAGTGCCAGAGTGACTTCTGGCAGAACCACATAGACAAGGGTAGTGACAGAGGTGTCCTCCTCATTATGGCTTGGTGTTTTAGTATATTGGAGCGTTATCCTTCTTTCTCTCCCTTTATAGTTTGTACGTGACTGGAAATTACTGTGTAACGGCACAGCAGGTACACCCGCAACTCCTCTCCTGCGCCTCCCCCTGCTCTCAAGAGTATAGGGTAGGAGGGACGTCCAGGAACTCTGGGGACTTGTGCCTGACTTAGTGTCCTTGGACCTGTCCCTTCACTGTCACACCAGGCTGCCACTGCCTCTCCTCTATCATCCCGAAGCCTCCCTCGCCCCATTTTGTGTGCTCTGTGCTTCCCGGTACCCTTCACTGTCACACCAGGCGGCACTGCCTCTCCTCGAACATCCCGAAGCCCCGCCCCATTCTGTGTGCCCTGCCTCTCTCCCCGCCCCATTCTGTGCTTCCGGGTGCTTGCAGGTGGTGGCACG
>PITA01012427.1:0-62053 GCA_004023965.1 Spilogale gracilis | reverse complement strand
CCCTCCAATTTGTTTCTACCTTTTTGCCGATGTTCTTTGTCTCTCGTGGCGGTCCAGAAGTGGGAAATATCACATTTCAGGCTGGTTTCATGGGTGTTCACGGTGGTCTTGTAGTGGTTTTTTTGTTGGAATTCAGCTCTCTTCAGGGAACTCCCTGAAATGCGGTCACCTGGCCTTCCGCCATCTTGACCCTCTTCAATGCTTACTTTGCATTAGCACAGAAACTGTGTTTTTGTCAAAGTAACATCATAGAAACTTCTTTGATTTACAAGTTTAGTGTCTTTATCACTACTAAATCAGCACTTTTCATTCTATGATTTATTAAATCCTGAAAATGTACAAGCTTTTACTAATGAAACAAATTTCTGTATAGACTTTTAAATTATTTTTCTTTTCTCCTGTGAATTATAGTTCATTAAAAATTACTGTTGTTTTCATTTATAAATGTTGGTTCACTGATAGTTTGAAATATTTCTTAATTTGATAATCAGTAATTTACTTCTTAAAGCATAAATATTCTTTTTTTTTTCTTATTGAATTAGAATGTGATAGTCCATTTCAGGCAGTTTTTAAGCCTTTTACCTAAATAGATTTTCTTCCCTAGGTAGCAAGTTAGCCATCTTTCTTCATATTTTTTTTTTAACACTTTCAGCTTGAGTAAGTGTATGTTGTATCTTACATCCAAGAAATTCACTGCAGAGAACTTGAATATATAAAATAAGAAAATCTTTTAGAGGGGCGCCTGGGTGGCTCAGTTGGTTAAGCGACTGCCTTCGGCTCAGGTCGTGATCCTGGAGTCCTGGGATCTAGCCCCACATCAGGCTGCCTATTCGGCGGGAAGCCTGCATCTCCCTCTCTCACTCCCACTGCTTGTGTTCCCTCTTTCACTGTGCTTCTCTCTGTCAGATAAATATAATCTTAAAATAAAAAAAAAAGAAAATCCTTTAGAGAAAATTGGAAATAAGATGTAATTTTATTACTACAAAAATATGCATTTCTAAATACACCAATATGTAATGGATTTTCTTAGTTGATTTATTATTTACAAGTCATAGATTCATTTGAATAGTTATCAGGAAATAAAGAAAGTGCAAGCAAAATGTCAGACCCTCTGTCAGCTAAAATCAATCTGAAGTAAATATGAAACCCCTCAGAAGACATGAAATCAAAACAAAATAACTTATGAATTAAAAATTTTAAATAATATTTTTAGGGAAATTTTCAAGTTTAGTGAACTCTTCCTTGTGACTGTAAAATTAATAAAATTGTAGTGATCTTGAATAATTACTTTTTCTTGGAAACTAGTTCCTTTAACCTTAAAAACTACTTTTAGTATTTTATTTTATCTTATTTTTTTAAGTTTCATTTATTTATTAGGGAGACAGGGAGAGGGAGAGGGAAAAGCAGACTCCCCACTGAACAGGGAGCCAGAAACCAAATGGATTCAGGTTAGATCCCAAGACCACAGGATCATGACTTGAGTCAAAGACAGATACTTAACCGACTGAGTCACCCAGATACCCCTGAGAACTAATTTTAAGTATTTTAGATATATTTTTTAAGACATCAGTTTATTAAATTTGTGGGATTGCCTTAAATTAGAATTAGACCTGCTTTTTAAAGAGTTTCAGAAAATGTTTTTTTCAAGTTAGTGTGTGCTGATTTATTTTAATTTTTGTAGGAGGATCAGGAATTCTTAGAATTTTTACTTTTTAGAAGAGACATTAGAGACCATTTAACTGAGTGATCTTTTTGTAATTTCAGTCCTTGTGGGCCACACAGTTTAAATAACCTCAGTTACACAATCAGTAGCAACAGTCTGAAACTCTAGTTGGCTTTAAGCTCTGATTTGTTACCAAAATGGTAGCTGAAACAGTAATCTCTGAAAGATATATATATATCTTAAAAAGTGATAGAAACGGCTGCCTTTGCTCAGGTCATGATCTTGGAGTCCTGGGATCGAGCCCCTCATCGGGATCCATGCTTAGCGGGAAACCTGCTATAAATAAAATCTTTAAAAAAAAAAGAAAAGAAAAGTGAAGAAATCTTAAAAAAAAAAAAAAAAAAAGGAAAAGTGAAGAAAATTAAGAAGAAGGACAGGGGGCTTGTTTAAATATACAAATATCTAAGCCAAATCTCTTACATGCATATTTAGGTTCATTAATGCTTATGTGTGCATCAAGAATATAACTCATACATTACTCCTTAAACAATTACTTCCAGGCTTCTCTATCATCCATTAACATGTCACCTACCATCCTCTTAATTATATTCCAGTTGTCCCACATGACTGACACCACCCCTCATACTTCTTATTCCTCGGTTTATATCTTGTTAACAGATATGCTTGTCATAATTGAATTTGGCCAGTGGTTCATTAATCTTTTCAGAAATAATTTTTAGTAAGCTTCATCTACCATACAGTATGTGGGGATACATTTACGAGCAAGACAGATTCGATTTCTCCCCTCACAGAACTTATTATCTAGAGTAGGACAGGGATGCTGCATGAACGGATGCTACTCCGAAACTGCTTAATAGATTACCTCTGAAATGTACCAGACTAAAATTGCACATATTACCAGTTTCTACAGATCAGGCATCTGGGCATTGGTGCGCTAGGGCTTCTGTTTCAGCCTTTCACCAGGTTGCCATCAAAATTTTAGTCAAACTCCAATCTCATCTACAGCTCAACTATAGTAGCTCTGCTTCCATTCTTACTCATATGATTTTAACCCAGATTCATTTCCTACTGGGTCATTGGACTGAGGACTTCAGTGTATCACTGGGTGTATTATAGAGATTATTATGAGTTCCTTGCCATGTGGATCTCTCTATAAGGAAAATCGTAAAATGGCATCTGGGTTTCATTGTACTGAACATGCAAGAGAGAAAGAAAATGATATTTGGGATGGAAGCCAGAATCTGTTTGTAACATAATTTTGGAAGTCACATCCTATCCCTTTACTATGTTCCAGCTATTAGAAAAGAAAATCACAATATCTGGCCCACGCTTTGAGAAGATGACACAAGAGCCAGGGATCATTGGGAATTATCTTATAAGCTACCTACCACAGGCTTATATTTTACAAATATATCAGTATGTGAACAAATAGAAATTTTTAAATGGAAAACAATAAGATCAGCAAGTGCATTAGCATTTTTGGGGGAGTATGGTTTCATTGATTCAGGTCTTGTGAGATGATATGAAGAGTGTCAGATTACACTTACACACCCTACAGATTGCCTTACAGGAACTCTGAATTTAGTGAACCTATATCTTTTATAATGAACAGTGAGCATACCTCTCCTTTGTTCAAAAGGGAGGTGCTATCTCTATAGTCCAGACTGTAAGCAAACTTGTGCTTTATTCCAGAAGGAGACGCTATCTCTACAGGCATCCTTGAAAAGATAGTGGGGAAGTAAAGGGCTGTCTTGTTTACTATAAGGCATGCAGGAACATGACAGTCTCATAGATATTGTTTCTTAACATCCTGATTCTTTAGCACAGGTAGTTTCAGAAGCACTGATCCAGAGAGTTTTTTGTTTTGTTTTGTTTTGTTCTGTTTTTTTTTTTTAAACACTTTTGCTCACACAAGTTATAATTTAGAGATTTTTAACCTCTTTTTCATGTGATTCCAGGAGCCTGTCATGGTGTTTCTGAAATCGTTGTAGGGACTGATAATTTTAATGGAGAGTTCTAGGAAAAAAATCTGTTGCTTCATGTATGTTTAACTTTTTTTTTTTTTTAAATACTGGAGTTTGAGAGTAAATGAATGAATGAATAAACACTGCTGCATATAGTCTAGTTAGCTCCATCTTGAGTGAAAATCTGGGAAGGGAGTTATATTCCAGAGAAACAAGGATATCTTGAGAGAGAGAGAATTGTGTTACATATTCAGGGGTGAATTTAAGTCCTTGCCCTCAAGGGAGATTTTGTCAATTCCTGACCTGTTGCTTTCCCCCTTGACACTATCAAGTCAAAGTAGGTAATGAAGGAGGAACTTGAATCTTTACATAGCTTTCCCTCTGCTCTTTGTTGCTATAGGAGGCCCCTTATATGAGGAAAAACTGAAGAGCTGCGTTTAATGCTGTCAACTTTCCTGGGATTGGTGCAGTAACCAGGCAGCTTGCTACTTAGAACGTTCTTGTTTCTTTCATCTCCTGGATGTTGAATGTTGATCTGTATGTGTGTGTATGTATGTGTGTGTGTGTGTGTGTGTGTGTGTGTGTGTATGTGTATGTGTGTAAAATCCATGTGACTATTTCAAATAATATAGACAAAGCAATATCTACTTGAATACCACATTCACATCCCAATATCATTTTTGCCCCCTAATATATACACTATCAATTTGGTATGTATTTTTCCAGACCTGTACATAGACATTTATGTAGATACAGAAATGGGATCAGATAGACTAGGGATCAGACAACTAAATCCTCTGGGTCAAATCTTGTCAGTCCTCTTTTGTTTATAACCTGTGAGCTAAGGGTGGTTTTAAATTTTTAATTGTCACATTTTAAATAGTTATATAAGAGCCCACACAAAAACCTCAATTTTGTCTCTTGTTATGCAAAGCCTTAAATATTTACTGTCTAGCCCTTTAAGGAGTGGTTTGCCAATCCTTGATATATAATGACCTGTTTTCCAAAATATCTTAATTCATATGTAAATATATGTTTTAGAAATCCTCCTGTGAATCTATCTCATTCCTTTTAGCTGCAATATTCCATAGTATGGATTATTGTTGTATAAACCACTTATGTTATGATGAATATTAGGTTTTGTCTCATTTTTAATATCAAAACAAGGCCATGATTTCCACATCTTAGGTGCACAAGGGTAAGTATTTGCACGTGAATATTCTCCATTGATGCTTACAAATAATGTATTGATAATCTCTGCATAGATCTCAGTTCCTCTCTTATTTCTATGATTTTTAGTAAAGTCAGATGCTCCTCATTTATCACTTTGTGAGAATTGTTAGATGTCAATAAGAGATATAACTATCAAGTGTACCAAAGTCTTACATCAGTAGGTATAATACATTTCCCCCATAAGCAATGTTGTGCAAGATGACAAATTATAACCAGAAAAGTATTTGGCAAACATAAATAAAACAGGGGGCATCAGTTATATGAACTTAATGGTTAAAATCATCAGACTAATCTAGCCTAATATGTCTATCTCAAAAATAAGGATACTGTTGTTAATTGATCCGGTTATAGGCTACTCCTTTTTTTCAACAGACTCTATGATTCTCATTTTAAATATAAAGCCCTCCCTCCATATACTAGTACATAATAGGACACACATAATTATTGCCAAATGTTTGAGTGAAGATACTTATGTATTTTTGGTTTTGAAACTAATTATTTCTGGACATATGATTATAGGAACATAGATTATACAATGCGTGAAATTTAATTCAAATAATATATTTGCTATGGAAAAAAATAACAAAATCACATTATCATGAAACCTTAGAAACACATGTTTTAACACTTTTAAAGTACTATAGGTAATATGTAGGGAGTACACAGTGAATCAAAGAGCATATGTGAAAAATAATATTTTTTTAAAAACCTGTGCTTTTGAAACAATATGACAAAATGTTGTACTTGCTGACTAGCTCAGAAAGGTTTTACATACATACAAAATGTCAAAGCACCTATTTTAAGAACGTATACTAATCGTGTTCAAATAGTTTAATGGTTGTCATAGAAAATAAGAACTGAACATTGTGATGTTGCTCTAAAGTAAGTTCTCAAATTCCATCCTGTAAACCTGAAGGGCTTAGGTCTGCTAGGTGCTACCCCCAGAGTTCCTGAATCATGAGGCTTTGGGTGTCAGCTTGACACCCAAACTACCTCCCCCAGAATCCCTTTCATGTATGTTTCTGGTTAGGGTGGACTACAAGAGATAGCATGGGAAAGGAGGAGGAAGGAACAGGAGCCGCGGTTTACTTGTACCAAACATAAAAACATTACCCAGTGACTCAAACACTAATCTAGGGGCTGCTGTGAAGGGGCTTTACAGATATAATTAAAACCCGAATTAGATGACTAAATTAACGAGATTGTTTTGGGATGGGCCTGACCCACATGGCTGGAAGGTATCAAAAGAGCACTGAGACCTGAGATGAAGAGAGAACAAGGAAAAGCAAGGGAAAGACAAGGACACAGAAAGTGACACAGAGACAGAGAATGAGACTCCCACTGTGGACAACTTCAGCCCATGCCCATGAGTTACCAGCCTGTGTGTGATCTTACTTTCCCAGCTACCTGCCCCTAAGGATGTTGGACTTGCTCAGCCAACCCCCACAATTACATAAACCAATTTTTTTTTTAAGATTTTATTTATTTATTTGACAGAGAGAAACAAAGCGAGAGAGGAGAGAGGGAACACAAGCAGGGGGAGTGAGAGAGGGAGAACAGGCTTCCCGCCAAGCAGGGAGCCCGATGTGGGGCTCGATCCGTGGTCTCCAGGATCATGACCTGAGCCGAAGGCAGTCGCTTAACCAAACTGAGCCACCCAGGCGCCCCAACCAACTTCTTATAATAAATGTATCTCTAATATAGTATATGTAATATATAAATAAATATAAATGCATGTATATATACATACAAACATACACATGCTTCTCAGGTTGAACCCTGACTGTTATAATCATTTGGGGTGGGCCCTGAGAATTTATATCTTTAACAAGTCTCCAGGTGATAATAAGGCAGCTGGTCTGGGGATCTTGCTGTGAATTGCTTTACTAAATGATAGAACATGGGTCAACATGTATAAATTAACAAGGATAAATTATTAAACACAGCATAAGACAGAGGTGTCTGACAATTTAGAATTCTCATTCATGAATAATGTTTTGTGAAGAGATGAAGTTCTCTATTGCAAATATTCAAGAGTTTGGATGGTAACATATACATTGAGTGCTTTTCATATGCCTAGTAATCTTCTTAACATATACATGTATTAACTTAATCTTCATTACTATTAATACTATTATTATTATTTATTTTTATGATTTTATGAAGGTACGGAGTACACATACTTTGCCCAAGGTCATAGCAAAGATGGCAGAACTTGGATTTGAACTGAGATAGAACTTGGATTTGAACTGAGAACTTAGATTTAAACTGAGAAAGCCCATGTCTCTGAATAATCAGCAATACTGTCTGCTTTCCCTCCCTCCCACTTCCCATCTGTATTTACCCACACACACATATACATGTATTTCAAAGGTGGTCTTAGAGAAATTATTTTAGTGGAATTATTTGGATTAGATAATTTGGGAAGTATTTTTGAACTCTGATTCTATGATATAGATGAAATAGCTGGCTTGACGAAGGACTAATTCTTTCATTTTATTCTTTCTTCTCCCATTCTCAGATTATACTCTTTTGATTGTATCCTTTTGTAAACAGTCTTAGTTTTATAAACATGAATTCTTGGCCCCCTCGTGACTTGGATAAATGTTAACATTTTAATTTTTTAATAATATTTATTCTCGGGGCGCCTGGGGGGCTCAGTTGGTTAAGCGACTGCCTTTGGCTCAGGTCATGATCCCAGAGACCCGGGATCGAGGCCCACATTGGGCTCCCTGCTCGGCGGGAAGCCTGCTTCTCCCGCTCTCGGTCCCTCTGCTTGTGTTCCCTCTCTGGCTGTGTTTCACTCTGTCAAATAAATAAATAAAATCTTTAAAAAATAATAATAATATATAGTCTAATTTTCCTATCATGGGACAATTCAAGTGGACTTGATAAATAATTTAGACTTCAGTTCCATCTTTTATATTAATATACATGTTTTTGCAAAAACTGCTAGGAGTGTGTACCATTCTGCCTACTCTGTACTATGATACATGTTTACAAATTTAATGAGAAGAGAGAAGAGGAAGGATTTCCAGGACCTAAAATGTTATTAGTGAATTATATTATCCTTATCATTAATCATCATCTGTTATGTCATGTTTGCTTTCCATCTGGTTGGGTATCAGGTGTGATGCTGAATAGTTTCAGTACATTAATTCCCAACTAGTGACTACTGGTAGCGGGCAGATTAGGTTACTCCGTGACTATTTATTAACTTTGTTAATTGTTTGATAAATAACTATTGACTACCATTCACAGAACGACAGATGGCCAATAAGATGTTAAATAGCATTTGCTGTATTTTTATGATCTTTCGATCATACACTTAAAAATTAAAAAATAAAATACATTTTTTCCTTTAAGGGGATGGAGTACTTACATTATAAAATCAAGGTATGAATAATTTTAGTATGAAAATGAAGCCTAATTTAAAATCGAGTAATGAAGACCAAATCAACCTTAAACGCTCACACAATTAAGGGTTGTTTTCAGAATCTTTTGTGCTTCTCTGATAATGAGTGTATTAGGAAAGTGTTCTAGTAATCAATATTATAACAGTAGGAGAGCAAACCTGGGAAAGAATCCAGTTAGTGGAATAGTTCATGGTACAAATGCTTTCTGGATGAAATAATGAAAGGGAGACAAGTGTGAATTCATGTTCTTTCTTGGTGCTTTCATGCATGTGAAATTTCAATAGGGCGTGAGCAAGACAAATTAAATAATGGAACGTGTTTAATTATTTTCACCTTTAAAGCTTCAAAAAAGGAGTACAACTTAAAAATTTGCTGATTTGGCTTTTTTTTTTTTTAAAGAAAATATAATATGGAATGACCTGAATACTGGGAAACTCGTCTTAAGAAAAAATGACCAATATTGAGTAATAAATCTACAACAAATTTAGAACTTTTTCCCCTGCCTTGCTCAACTTAGCTTTTATCTGTCTTATTCACCAGGGTATTCCTGTATTAACTAGAATAATGAAAGGCGATGAGACAAATAAACATCAAAATTTCGTTGACATAACACAATTGAGGCTTATTTCTTGCTTGAGTAACAGTTCAGATGCAGATGTTTCTACTCAGAATGTGGCTTTACTCCACCTAAAGCTTTAGGGACTCAGATTTTTCTCTTTTGGGACTTTCTTATTCTCTACTATTCTGGAGTCTACTGTACTCAAGCAAAATAAAAGGGAAAAAAGAGGGTAGAGAAGGCATTCACACGTTTTAACTATGTCATAACATAAGTGATAAATGCCACTTTCACTCACATTCTATTGGCAAGAAATACTCATCTGACTCCATTTAAATGCAAGGGACGCTGGGAAATGTGCTTTCTGCCTGGACAGCCGCCAGTTCCCAGCCATTACTCTTGTCTGTGGAGGAGTAACATAAATTTTGGTGGGTGGCTGTCTGTGACAGAATTGTCTCATAAAAAGTGTTACATTTGTATTTGTAGAGTAAATGGACGAGGATGACATTTGTTAGACTAACTTCTGGGAGGGGAAAAAGATCACCAAGTTGAGGTGTCATCCATGAGAATCATGGAGTTTTTCTCTCTTGCATATACGGCAACAGGTAGAAACAAGGTGGCAGCAGCCTTTCAGCTTCATCACACCTGAAAGATTCTTTCAGTTTGTTCTCTCTGACAATTTTTTTTTTCTGAAGTCAAACAATAAGATTCCAAAATTCATAAGAATGACAGGCCACTGCATGGAATAGCTTCTATTTCAAATACCCCAGAATATTGAGCCATGCCATGAAGTTTTCCTAGACTAAGTGAAACCATTACTCTTACAATGTTACCTTATATTTTCTTAAATATCTCATTCAGAATGGGGTCTTCTTAATTTCTCATGTGTTTATAATTAATAATGCTTTTTTTCTAAATTATACTTAAGATTGCTATTCCCTTCTAATTCCTTTCCCCGCCACAATCTCTCCATTAAACACATATAAACAATTATCTACATGTTGCAGAGAAATGGCTCCTTAAGGAGATCCTCCAGTGAATCAAGCCCATATTATAAAAAAAATTAGTTAATTCCAGGATAATTAACATTCAATGTTATGTTAGTTTCAGGTGTACAATACAGTGATTCAACATTTCTGTACATTACTCGTGCTCATCATGGTAAATGTCATCTTAATCCCCTTCAACTGTTTACCCATCCCCCCATGTACCTCTCTTCTGATAATCAGTAGTTTGTTTTCATAGTTAAGAGTCTCTTTTTTGGTCTCCCTTTATTTGTTCACTTGTTTTGTTTCCTAAATTCTATTTATGAGTGAAATCATATGGCATTTGTCTTTCTCTGACTGACTTGTTTCACTTAGTATTATAATCTGTAAAACTGTGTTGTTGCAAATGGCATCATTTCATTCCTTTTATGGCTGAGTAATATTCCTGTGTGTGTGTGTGTGTGTGTGTGTGTGTGTGTGTGTGTGT
Organism: Spilogale gracilis; assembly: GCA_004023965.1. Lineage (NCBI taxonomy): Eukaryota > Metazoa > Chordata > Mammalia > Carnivora > Mephitidae > Spilogale > Spilogale gracilis. The sequence continues at coordinate 51,727 of PITA01012427.1, read as the reverse complement.
CTTTATCCATTCATGTATGGATGGATATTTGGGTTGTCAAGCCTGTGTTTGAAAAGTTGGCTATGTTAAAATATATCAAATGGGGACACCTGGGTGGCTCAGTTGCTTAAGCGACTGCCTTCGGCTCAGGTCATGAACCCGGAGACCCGGGATCGAGCCCCACATCAGGCTCCCTGCTCGGCGGGAAGCCTGCTTCTCCCTCTCTCACTCCCCCTGCTGTGTTCCTTCTCTAGCTGTGTTTCTCTCTGTCAAAAAAATAAAATCTTAAAAAAAATCAAATGATTATCTATCCAAATGATGAATATCAAAAGTAATATGGATGAAAGAATCTTTTACATTGCAATACTTTGTTCAAACATGTTATTAATGCCTATTAGAATTGTCTCTTCATGAAACCAAGTAAAATTTCATGTAAAATAATAACTCCGTACTGTTGAGAGATCTAAGTAATGTATCTATCAGTATCCTGATGGGTCAATATTCAAATGATGGTTTTACTTGGTACTCAAGTTCAGTTTGTTTTTAAGGATATGTATGGTTATATAAGAATTGAATGAGTGTTCGTATGCTCTGAGTTAATACCTAAACTAGATATGAAAGAGGAAAATATTATAAAATGATTTTATAAGAATTCACATGTCTGACTATATAATTTGAAATCAAGGAAAACCTATCCTTACCACTGCAACATCTATAACATTAATGTATTTAGAATTCTAAAGACAGATATATTCTTACTTCTAAGGAAATATTTTCCAATTAAATAAACTTTTAGCAGATACTTTTTACTCTTTGGCTTGTTTATACTAGGTGAAATAATTCAGGACAGGACCACTTTCTTGCTCAAATTAGGCAGTTTAAAATAATGATGACAGAATGGGTGAGCACTGTAGATTCAATCAATTACTGATGACTTGGTCCCTCAGTTTGTCTTTATCAGTATATACCTTAGAATGGGTCAAGTTAGTTTTAAAAAAATCGACATTGGAAACATACATGATTTTCTCTAGTAATTTTTGATTATCTCCACTGAGTGGATTATCTCCACCAAGTCTGTTACATTGTCAGTATCTTCCTTTTCTTCACCATTAAAATACTGTAGTCATAAAACTACCAAAGTAGAGAAGTTAATTGTGTCATATTCTAAATATAAAAAGGAATACATTATGTGATTTAATAGGACAGAAACATCAGAGCAGAGATATACAGTGAAATTATAACATATTGATCTGTTTTACCTCTAAAACATTGCTAATATTGAAAAATAATAGTTCTAAAATGCTATAGCTTGCATGTAAGAAAAAAAACATATTTCATTTCCATAGGCCTTTTGACATTCATTTTATTGTTCTACTAAAACTTCATCTGGTCCTTGGAAAACACAGGAAAAGTCTCTCTTGATAGAATTTCATGATATATAAAAATGAGGCAACATTTTTTTAAGGCTTTATTTATTTATTTGACAGAAAGAGAGATCATAAGTAGGCAGAGAAGCAGGCAGAGGGAGGAGGAAGCAGGTTGCCTGCTGAGCAGAGAGCCCGATGTGGACCTTGATCCCAGGTACCCTGAGATCATGACCTGACCAGAAAGCAGAGGCTTTAACCCACTGAGCCACCCAGGCGCCCAAGGCAACATTTTTAACTGATGTATTACCTCTCATATTTGTGATTAACAGGTATACAAGAAATAGTGTTTTCTAAATTGAAAATGTTTCTTAAAGTTGCATTTGCATATAATCATATGCTTGCACATAGCTTTATGAAATCTGAGCGTATTCTCTATCCATTGAAAGTGCTCAGCATGCTCCCTGGCATACAGAATGGCCCTTAACTGTTAGTTATTATCACTATCTATGAAATAAGGGAGCTGAATTAGATGCACATAACATATCATAATAAGCCAAATATATTTTCCTTTTCTGAACCCTTTGCTCAATATATTTCAATATCTGATTCTAGATAAGACATAGGATGTTCTCACTGATTCTAGATAAGACATAGGGCAATTCTAATTTTCCAGAGATTCTCTTCTTTTTCTTTTGAAAAAGATTCTCTTCTTTTTATTCTTGAAAAATGCCAGCAGTGATTGTCACACACACAAAAAGTTTTTCATTTTCCCTCAGAGCAGACATACTTGTGCATGTGCATAGCTTTGGGATTAGTCACCAGGACTTTTGAGTTTGGGCTATTTGAGCTCTCTCAAGCCATTAGCAGCCAAAGAGCTTTGATTCATCCAGCCAGTATGTAGACAATTCCAGGCCCACTCTAAGACATGAAAAGTGGAATTTTAATCTGACTCTGAATTGAAGGAACTTTTGCTTCTCTGGTTTCCCATGCAGAGTATTTAAAAATTATGCTTTAGAGTCATTTCTCCAATAGGATGCTTGGAGATGCAAGTAAAACATGGTCCTTAACTTTAAGGCAACTAAAATTGAGAACTACTTTTCTATAATATATTATGTAGTGTAGTATCATATTATACGTCTAATAATTCAATTAGTCTAATGGAAGGTGTATGTGATGATACAGATGATAGGTAACATAGCACAAAATACGTGAAGAGGAAATCATTTGGAGCTTTGTAAGTTTAAATGTAAAGAGTGAGTTTGAATTTGAAGACAAAGAAAATAGGCAGGAAGAAGAAGAGATGAGAGGATATGGAAAAGGACATCTTAATTTAGAAAGATAGGAGCAAAGGCAAAGAAATAAAGTTAGAATGCAGCTCTTGTGGGACACTCTGGCAAGCACCCACAGTAGGTCAGTTTAACAGCAGCATCAATCACAGGACAGCTGGGTAATTTTTATGTTTTTTAAGTAGACTTCAGACATCTGCAAACCAAGGAGAGAGTCACAGTATGGATTTTCTCACAGTGGTCAGAAGGAACTATCCCAGCCCACACCTTGATTTCAGGATGTCTGCCCTCCAGACTGTAAATTTCAGTTGCTTAAGCCACCAAGATTGGGCTACTTTGTTATGGCAGCCATAGCAAACTCCCACAATCTCTAAAATGAATTTACAATCCTATGGAATACTTCCACTACAAAAAAACAAAACCAAGTCATCTAAGGTGTAAAGTTTGTCAAGTGCCCTACACTTCTAAGCATACCAGAAAATCATTCAAGCTCTGTTTTAGTTGGTGTTAGAAGTCTTGGACCATTGGTGTGATGGTTAGTTTATATCTCAACTTGATCAACCATGGGATGCCCAGATTAAACATTATTTCTGGGTGTGTTTTGAGGGTGTTTCCAGATGAGAGTAACATTTAACTCAGTAAAGTAGATGCCCTTTCTTTTGTGGGTGGGCATCTTCCAACCCACTGAGAGCCTGAATAGAACAAAAGGCAGAAGAAAGAAGAATTAGCCACCTTTATCCATGTGTCACTACATGAGCTGGAGCATCTCATTCCATCTTCTCTTACCATGAGACTGGTATTTACTGGCATTTACACCATGGGCTCCTTCACTTCTCAGGCCTTCAAACTTGGACTGAGTTGTACATTGCCTTCCTCAGTCTTCATGTCGTAGATGGCAGATCATGGGACTTTCTAGTTCCATAATCACATGTGCTAGTTTCTCATAATAAATCTCTCTTTGTCTCTACATCTGTTTTTCAGTATATAAAGAGAGACAGACAGATAGATGGACACAGATAAGAAAGCCAGAGACAAAAGAGAGAGAATGAGAGAGAGAGAGAGAGAGAGAGAGAGAGAGAGAGAGAGATATCCTATCTTACCAGTTTTCTTTCTCTGGAGAACCCTGAGAAGTATAATGATAAATGGTGATAAATGGGGAAAATGTCACCATGTACTTCACCATTTCAAATTTATCTCGTGCTTATAACAGAAGTTTTATAAATACCTGCAAAGGTTATTTGTCAGTCAATTGCCAGTTGTCAATCATCTCTCAATTACCCATGTATGAATTATTCAGAACTGGTTAATCTCACACTGATTTCTTTTTGCCTCCCAGCACACATCTGATCTCACTCTCTGTTCCAGCAATTGATATGTGCTTAGGGAATGCAGACTAATTTTAATATTAGCCTGAACAAACACTTAGAAAGCTGAATCTGTTTTCAAAAAAAAAGAAAAAAACATAATGCATTCCCCAAGACAAATATGGATTATCTCTGTATAATCAGATATTTTAGATTATTTAATGCCATGGCTCATTTACTTGATAATCAAGAGTATAATAATTTCTGGGCTTAAACTGTTATAATTTGAAGTTATAAATTCTTAATTGTCACATGTTCTTCCTTTCAGTTTTCTATGATGCTCAGGATAGAATTACATGGACAACTGATACAGGCTGGACACAGGAAGTCTATCCTGCAGTTTCAGCTACTTAGGTTCAGAGACTTGAGTGTGTTCAAGCATTAGCTCTTAAAAACCCTGGCTCCTTGGTGATTGTGCATACCCGAGCACAAGTGGAGTCCAACCGGCCATTTCACACAATATATCGTCCATCCTTTAAGCCCTCATTTCTGATGCTCATGCGGATAATTAATTCAAGTTAGGTGTGATGATAACCTCTTTCCTAAACATTTTCTGCATTTGGGCTCAGTGAATAAATCCATTTTTTTGTAGGTGCTTGCATCTTACTATGTTCAGAATCTGTGAGTGACCAACATATAGGGCCGATCAGCAAATACAAGAGAAAGGAAACAAATGTTCAGAAAAGAGAGACTATATGCTGAGTTTCCCAAGCCTTGGTTTAGTTGCTTTCAGTAGCCCTGCTGAAATTCTGCCCTTTAGTGTTATGAGACTTCTTTATGTCCTTATAAATTTAACCTGTTTGATGAAATTAAGTGAATACAGGAATCATTGGTCAAATCTCCTTATTTTAGAGATAAGGATTTTGAGGTCCAGTGAAGCCAAGTTGTAGGACCAAGTTCACAAAGAATTCATTTTAGAACTAGGAAAAGGACACATATCTCTAAATTCCCAGACAATGGCTCCCTTTGAGGTCATTTTTCAATGTAGTTCTCTATCCTTTAAAATATTAGAGTTGGAAACTAATAACTAATAAACAAATCTCTTAGTAAAATATTTATCATTCACTCACTGGCTTCCTACTATGTGCTATAGGGCCCAAGATAAATGAAGTGTCTGAACTCACAACATTTATATTGTAAAAATTATATTCTATCATCAGTGTCATCAGATCTCTTGACTTTTTCTGGTAGTCTGGATAGATCTGTACAAATGTATCTCTTTTGTTGGTCCTTCCTGAGACAAAGTTCATGAATATACAAAATGGCATGCTGCAACCACAGGTGAAGTTTGGTCCCCATGGAATGCAGAGAAGCCATCTGTCTCCCAGAAAACAACAAAAAGGGAAATACAGCATAAGGCATTGGAGAGCATATTTACACAATGCCTGCCCCATGGCTCAGTCCTGTCTAATATGTCAGCACACTGAGAAAGTTTAGAGAATTTTAGCTCTTCAGTGAAAATAGTGGTTATAAATACAGACTAACCTTCTTGCCCCTTTTTTTCTTTGAGTCTTGTCATGAATCTGTCACTAATCGCTGAATATATCTTGACATCAATCAACTGACATTTATGCCCTAGTATTTAGGATTCTCCATATTTTAAAACTTTAAATGCTAAATTTAAAACACAATCATTTCAATTCCTTCACCTTGCATTTAAGATCTTCCATGATCTGACCATAGGTACAATTATACCTTGTATGTATAAAAAGAATTAGCAACGGGTAGCTGAAAGAAAGAACAAGTGTCATTCTTATTTCCCTTAAAATTACTCACACTCCAATTAAATCAACATGTTTATCTTCCTGTGTACTACTACCCCCACCCTTCCGCTGTGGTTCCTTTCCTTCTGTGCTTTTGCTTCTACAATTCAATGATTCAAGAATACTTCCTTCCTGTCTCTGAGCTTTGATATCATTGCCAACAGCAAATATTCCAACTTTGTTTTTTGAGGATAGGGCTAGTTTAAAAACACTGAGTATTTTAGATAAGTGCTGTCCTTGCCTTTTAATACTAGGGTATCTACTTGTGTGATCATCTTCTGGCCAACTTCTCACGAGGAAAAGTCTCTAGGGAAGAATTTCCTCCATGGTAATATTGACACATATAAGGAAAGTCCCTTTCCCTTCCTTACATCTTCAGTTGTAGAACTGAGATACTGTCATATGGATTTCCTCTAGCCAATTTGCCGCTCTAATGGGGTTGTTGAGACAATCTCAGAAATGTCCATTCAGAGGCTGACCATTATTAAGCCACTCAACCAACACAGGTGCCACCTTCCTCCAGAACTCCTGTTACATAGAAAGAGTGAATCTTTAAAGTCACCTCTTTATCTGTTTTATTTTTACTTGTCATTTGAGACAGATCCATACCAATATTAGACTACAGTATCACTTTACTTATATCTTTATAGGTTTAGTCTTTTATATTTTATATTAAAATTATAACTTACATGTACATTGTAGTTTTCATAGTTAACTAAAACTGCTCCTCTCATGTTAAATAACAACACACTGAAGCTTGAAGCATTGTCCTGTCTTAAGGCACACAACAAGAAAGGGGTAATGTTGATTTTAATCTCATAGTATCCTTGAGGTATGGCTTTTCTTGAATAATTAGCCAGATGCTGGTGATTTTTAATGATGCTATATTTTCATGGGTTCCCCTTTGACAAATAACATTCCTACCAGTAAGTTATGTTTATATGAATGTTTGTTGATTGGTAATCTTCTGACTTATTTTATAGCTATGCTTGACCATGGCATCCTTATGTGGGTGATCCTATAGATGGTTCACAGTCCATAGTATTCTCCAGAATATATGAGAAGCAGGATAACTTAGTAGTTAGGTGTGTGGGTTGGGTGACAATGTGGGATTTATGCTCTGACTTCACATTAGTTAGCTGTACACCCAAGACAAGGTAACAGTAGAAATTCTGTTAGAAATCTGTTTTTCTTGTGAGATGCCACTTAAGCATTGTTGTCTCTGTAACCCCTGAATAAAGCATACAAGGCTCAGGATCTTAGGCACATCAGGTGCTCAAAATATATTTAAGTGAGTATAATGTGATAGATAAAAATCACATAAGCTTTCTTTCATTGAGATTGGTATTTAATAATTCAGATTTCTGTATTCTGGAAGAATATACAGAGGCAAATATTAGATACTGGATTATTACGCATGTTAACCTAGCCTTTCTATCAATTCCCACCTGTATCTCCCAGTATCACAGGAATTCTGGTTAAGGCAAAGTATCTCGTGCAGCCTTAAAAATGTTATAGGGCTGAAGTTTGATAGGGTTTCCAACTATATAAAAATGCATAATTGTCAATAGCATGGTATCTTTTAGGTCTCAATCCCAGGGGCTCAGTCTAAATTTTCTTAACATGTTAAGCACATATAACTCACCCTGATAGGTTTCTCTCTCTCTCTTTCTTTTCCTTTATCTCTTAATAAGCATTTTTGTGTGTGTGGTCACATTTCTTTTGCAAGTCTTATTTGCTCAATGAGACACAAGAATCCAGTTCTTTTGAGGAAAAAAAACCAAATTAAAAAGTTATTAAAGCATGCATTGCCTCTTGACAAGCCCCTCTGGATCCATTTGAGCTTATGGCCATGGTAAGTCTTCAGGAAGGTTTTTATTCCATGAACCACTGAGCCCTTCCCAGCCACATGCTGTTTGATAATTAGGGGCTATATTATCTGTGATAGAAATCAGTACTGAAGAAAACAGCGAAAGAGACTAATATAGACAACCAGCTGTTGTTTTTCTGCCACTGTACTGGTTGACTTAAACTATGTCGCCATCCAAATTTATTCTGAGCCAGAACCTTTCCTCACAGAACTGCGGTGGCAATCAGAACACTCTGCCATCCTGGCTGCATCACCATAGCAATCGCGAACATCTGTGTGGGCTTTACAATTTACAATGTCCTTTTATATTATTTATCTTATTTAATCCTCACAATATAACTGTAAAGTAGGAAAATGTGGCCTCATTTTAAAGGTGAAATAGGTATGTGTGATTGGATGTGACTTGTCCAAGGTTCAGTGATGAATCTGGAACCATTTGACTTCTATATGGCTCTTCAGCATTGTTATCCTCATTATGCCTCCTTTAATAACTGTGGGAACCTCCAACTGGTTCTTCTTTATTTTTTGGCATGTGCTGTGTTGGAGGTTCTACTTTTGCCTAGAGTAGGAGTCATCTGAATCACACCAGCCCACAATCTCCTTTTAGCTACTTTGGATTGGGGATCATTGGCCTGTTGACCCATTGGTTAGTCCAGAGTAAGTGGTTAATTGCAAACTGCTGTCCCTACTGACCTAACAGGAACAGAGAATCTTAAGGTCCTAGTCCTTAAGAGAACCTTCAACGCCAGGCAACACAAATGGCTGTTTTAGAGATTTCTCCTTTAATAACTGCCTTCTCACCACAGTTTCCTAGCTTTAGATTAGGCAATAGTTAAGATCAAGTTTTACCAAAATAAGGGACATCTAGAAACTTTTTAGAAATTACTCATCTTGTAGTGTCATTCTGCTACAGGAATGTTTCTCAGTTTTATTAATCTTTGCATTGCTCTGGAAGCCAGTCCTGCTAGTCTAGCAGATCCTGCTTCCTGGCAGCTGGGACATATATTTATAATCATTACTTCAGTTCCTTGAAGGCAACCTTTGGACTTTATTGATTGCCTTACATCAGTTAACACCCACCTGGCATCCTTGAATTGTACCTTACAATTTGGCAAACAGATTCAGCATCCTCATCTTTCATAGAGCACATTCACAAATGAAGAATATATGATTATTCTAGTGGGAACACAAGTGCTGATATCTTTCGTATTCCTGATGCTTCTTTCCTGTTGATAAGGAGTATAGAGAGACTGCTATTTTTACACTATTGTCACCTACTAGCACTTCTTGAAAAGGTAACGGTGAGGTACTGTGGGCAATATTGAAAGATGCATTTCAAAGTCAATGCATTCCTTTAATCCTATCCTTGAGGTTTTTTCTCCTTCCTTCTTTCCTTCCTTCCTTCCATCCACTCTGATATTGGCTTTGATGCCCTACAGAAATTTAAGAGTGGAATTAATCCCAGAGGAACTTTGGTTACAAACAAATAATCTTTGTTTTCATTTTAATTAAGATTATACACCTGGTATAGCAAATATGACATAAAAACAAGATTTTTTCTTTTCTAACATATGTGGCTTTATTAATATAGATATACTGTTATATATTAATAGTTAATATATTAATAGTTAATATATTATAACACATTATAATATTATATTATATATATATTATTAATATCCCAAAGATCTGGAATTTTTTTTGTTGTTGTTTTTCACAGTGACTTTTTCTGAAGATGGAAGGTGTGCTTTGGACATTATAAATGGTTGCCAAAGATACTTAAAGATGGCTCTGAGAAGAGGGCCCAATCTGCAAAATTACAGTGAAATAATTAACATAGAATCAGTATCTTGTAGGTGTTGCTGCTAGAGTTAGTCATGATACCTTCTCTCATTTTGTGGGGAAAAAAGCCTAGCTTATTCTCCCTGCAAGCCTTAATACTTTCTAGCCTGATTCCTGGACTTTTCTTTTCCATTATCTTTGTGTGCATGACTCCTCAAACATCAGAGCTCAACTCTAGTGTCATCTACTCAAAGAAGTAAAGAGTCAGAGAATCTCCTCCTGATCATTCTGATGTAAACCTCTGTTATTCTCTACTATATATGTTATTCATTTCAAGTATTTTTATTTTTACCTGATTTTATCTTTCTCTCCCAACAAAATATAATCTTCATGAGTCTAGAGACCTTGCAGCGGGGACTGGTACGTTATAGGAACCAAGTAATATTTGTTGAATGAGGGAGTGAAATGTTTCCTCACACTGAGCCTGACTTACTAGCATTACTAATAGGGAGCTAAGATGGGGGGAATATAAAGAGGTGTGACATTCTGTTGCTATTCACATATATGTTTTAAATTTTGGGCTGTGCTTACTCAGATGTGATTAATAATAACAATAAGTGGTTCCATAAAGGAAGTGTACAGTTTTATAGCTTTTGATATATGTACACAGACATAAATTATCACCGCAGTTAAGATAATGAGCATTACGGTTGTGCTCCCTCCACTGCCTCACTGTCACTCCCTCTCCTTTGCTCCCCCACCCCAACACACACGCATCATCAGACAAACCCTGGAATGCTTTCTGTCACTAAAGATTAGTTTTCATTTCTAGAATTTTCTATAAATGGGATTACAGAATGTATAGGGTTTATTGGCCTAGATTTTTACACTCAACATAATTGTTTTGAAATCCATCCATGCTGTTGTATGTATCAATAGTTCATTCATATTTGTTGCTGAGTAAATATCCCATACCACAATTTGTTTATCCATTTACTGTTGATAGATATTTGGGTTGTTTCCAACCCAAATAAATACATATTTGGATTGTTATATCATCTTATTGAATTGGTTTCTCATCATAATCTAATAACCCTCTTTATCCCAGGTAACATTTTTGTTCTGAAACCTATTTGGCCTGATATCAATATAAGTCCTCCAATTTTGTATTGATTAATGTAGGAATGATATCTATTTTTCTATCTTTACACTGTTAATCAATCTGTGTATTTTAAATGGGTTTAAAATAATACCTCTACTTCCAGCTAAGACATTTGCCCTTCTCCTAAAAACAACTAGAAAACTGGACAAAATGTGAAACAACTGCTTCCTGCATTGAACATTATTCAGGTCAGGGCAGCAACCCCCAGCCGAGTGGACAAGTGACGTGAGTTCCAAATTGCAACAGTTGACTGTATGGAGTATGTGTGCACCTAGACATCACGAGTTGAGGAAATGAAGCTGCAAGTCCAAGTGATGCCAGTGATAGATTAATAGATTAGTGAAATGTAGATGTAGAAACAGCCTCTACTCATAATGAAAAAAGCTAAAATAGTAAAGAAACATACCATCATTGATCTTGGAGAACTTTAAGCAGCCTAATGTGTATATGTAATTGTGGCCATGAAGAAGAGTGGGGAGAAAGAGTAACAGAAGAAAAATACACATCACTGGTTGAAATTTTTAACACTTGCTGAAAACTCAGAGTAAACAGATCTAAGAATCACAACAAAACCCAAGGGCATTATATATAAAGAGAAGTACACCAATGCACATCAGAATCAAGTTGCTGGAAGACAGTGATAAAAAAGAATATCTAATTATCAGTCTACGAAAAAAAATTCACAGTACATAAAAAGAAGCAAAGATAGGAATGGCAGGAGAACGCTCAGAAGAAACAAAACAAGCCAGAAGACAGTGGAGCAACATCTTCTAAGTACCAAAAAAAAAAAGTCTGTCAACCTAGAATTTTATACAGAGCAGGAATACCTTTCTTTCTTTTTTTTTTTTTTTAAAGATTTTATTTATTTGACAGAAAGAGAGATCACAAGTAGGCAGAGAGGCAGGTAGAGAGAGAAGAGGAAGCAGGCTCCCTGCAGAGAGCCTGATGCAGGCCTCGATCCCAGGACCCTGAGATCATGACCTGAGCTGAAGGCTGAGGCTTTAACCCACTGAGCCACCAAGGTACCTGAGGAATACCTTTCAGTAATGAAGATGGAATAAAGACTCCACAGGTATAAATCTGTGGAAAGCATTTATCACTAGCACACAAGCATTAAAAGAACTGTTAAAGTAAATCCTAGAGACAGAAGGGAAATGATGCCATATAGAAATCTAGATCTTCACAGAGAAATGGAAATCAATGGAAATAGGAAATTTGTATGTATATGTATTATATTTTTTCCTATTTTTAAAGGCTATTCAACAGATGACTATTTACAGCAAAATAGTAACAATATATATGGTGTGGCTTATAACATGTAGAAGCAAAATATGTAAAAAATAGCACAAAGAGTGGTAAAGAAATGATACCACTATATGTTTTATTATTATTAATTCTAGTTAGTTAATATGTGGTGTTATATTTCAGGTGTTCAATATAGTGATTTCACAATTCCATACCTCAGGCAGTGCTCATCAGAACAAGGGTACTCCTTAATCCCCACCACCTGCTTAACCCATCTCCCCACCTCCACCCCCTCAGGTAACAGTCATCAGTTTGTTCTCTATATCAAAATCTGTTTTTTAGTTTTCTTCTTTTTTTTTCTCCCTCTTTACTCATTTGTTTTGTTTCTTAAATTCCACATATGAGTGAAATCATAAAGTATTTGTCTTTCTGTGACTGACTTCTTTTGCTTCACATAGTACTGTTTAGCTCAACCTACATCATTGCAAATGGTAAGATACCATTCTTTTTTATGGCTGAATATATATATATTTCCATTATCATATATAATTTATATAATCATATACAAATAATCATATATATATGATTATATATAATTTATATTTAATCATATATTTATATATTATATATTAAATATATATTTATATACATTATATATGAATATATATATAAATATATATATATTTCCATTCTTGACTATTGTAAATAATGCTTCTATAAACATTGGGGTGCATGTATCCCTTTGAATTAGTATTTTTTCATTCTTTGAGTAAATACCAGTAGTGCAATTACTGGATCATAATGCAGTTCTGTTTTTAGCTTTTTGTAAATACCTCCATACTATTTACGAAAATGGCTACAACAGTTTGTATTCCCACCAACAATGCACAGAGCTTCCTTTTTCTACACATCCTCACCAATGCCTGTTGTTTCTTGTGTTATTGATTTTGGCCATTCTGACAGGTATGAGGTGATATCTCATACTACTTTTGATTTACATTTCCTTGATCATAAGTGATATTGAGCAACTTTTCATTTTTCTGTTGACAATCTATATGTCATCTTTGGAAAAATGTCTGTTCATGCCTTCTGCCATTTTTTGGGTGTTGAGTTTTATAAGTTCTTTAGTATGTCCATTGTATTTTTTAAATAATATACTGAAGTGACATGATATTACTTCAACATAGGGTTATCATAATACAAATTTATGCTGTAAACTCCAAAGCAAGGTGTTGTTAATCCATCAAAATAAATGAAATGGAATTATAAAAATTATACTTAATATAAAAGAAAGCAATAAAAGAGGAAAGAGTGACTTAAATGCAGATATCACATAGAAAACAAAAAAAGCAAGATATAGTACATTGAATCCAATGCTTTTCAGTAATCAGTAAATATAAATTCAGTAAATATAAATGAATGAAACCTCCAAATTAAAAGCAATAATTGTCAAATTGAATTTAAAAAGAAGAAAGCAAAATCCAGCTCTACGCTGCTTATAGCTCCTTTGCGACAGCATTCCTTTTACATATTTAAATTATACCAAACAAAAGTACTAGTTGTAGAATAGACACACACACACAAATTACCAGATTGGAATTATAGACAACTCAATATAAAACTAATTAATTAAAAAGATAATAACATTTGAACATAACTCGTAAAAATAGCCTAAAAGAGTAGGCTTGAGATAAGGCAACTCTACTTATCTGATGTCTAACTCCCTCATTCCTTCTGAATATACCCTCTAGTCTAATTCACACCCAGCTGTTTAAATTTTCCCTTTACCCATCCTTATCATTTCTTTATGCCTTTGCATAGACTGTTCTCTCTGCCTGATTTCCCCCTTTCCACACCTCTTCATCTGCATAAATTGTGGTCATCCTTTAAGATCTGGTTCAGATGGTACTTCCTGTTTGAAGACTTTCTGACTTTCTCCAGGTGTTGACTTATGCTTACTTAATGATACATGATTATTCTTTAATCAGAGCATCTTCTTTAACCGTTGATACAACCCTTGAGTCAAGAATGCCTTTTTCTTTTTTTAACATGAAAGAAACTAGGGATGAGAAATTAAATGAATTTGGAAAATTCAGATGAATAACATATACCGGAATCAGGACTTTATCACTCATCCTAACCAATAATAATTATTAAAATTTCTTAATAGTGGCCAAGGATGCATCTTATCACAACATTCTTTCTCACTGAAGTAGTTATACATTAGATAAGCTGATGGAAATTCTCTCTGAGCTTCTTACAAGGTTTATCATGTTGGGTAATCCATGCCAGCTCCAGGCAGTCTCTATTAAATCAGACCAAATGAGATACTGTATGTATGTATATACAAACAGTATAATACTATTTAAAAGCTTTTCTGAAAAAAAGTAATTCACTGCTTATAGTCCTCCCACCTTTTCCTTATATCCAGGAGAAAAAGAAAAGAGAAGAAAAGAAGAAGCAATTGCAAGAATGGAGTTACAAGTGACTGAGTTAGCTATTAACATTATAGAGGAACTGAGTTAAAACAATTCAGCTTTTCATGAGAAATGATACAGCTGAACTCCCAACCAGACTCATCACTTAGATTTTTCTTCTTATCAGAAGTAACACTTTTGCAGTAGAGAATTTGCTCTCTACCTGGTGTCTACTATGTTATATAACTCTGATCTTGATCCCCTCCCCACCCATTACAATATACCTTGCTTAGATTTAATGTAGGATATTTCAAGAACCTCAGGAAATAGCTGGTAAGGAAAGGGAGTGATTTCCAGTGATGTTGACAAACAGACTAAGTCACAATTTCTGGTGGACAAACTTCTGTCCCATTTGAACTGGTATAGCTCTCCAAGACATAATGATGAGATTCGTAAGACATGTCAAAAGAAGATTCCAGATATTGATAATATTCTTCAAGTCATGTGCAACATCTTTATTTGTTTCAGTTTTCCATTAAACACTCTGTGATAGACAAATTTACCAGCCATGTGTTTGGGTTGTATGAAAGCAGGATCACAGGCAACAATTAGAAATATGAGGAGAGGCTCTAGATATGGCAATTAGTTCATCTCCAGGCATATCATAGACTTTGACTTAGGAGCTGAATTTCTTGTTCGCCTGAACTCTTGATTTTTCTTATCAGTTTTCATTTTAATTGGATTCAATGGCACAGAAGCTGCCGATTGAAGGACTTAAGTGACTACTAGTGAGTAAGTATAGTAAGGACAGGAAGCAGTCAACAGTTGGTCATATTAATTATTTCTATTTCTATGATTAAAAATAGCATGAACTTTAGTCAAAATTTTTAATTGTCCTTTTTTAAAGAGTCTCTGTCTAGCTTTTAAGCCAACTAATAATAAAAAGGTGAAAGGAAAGAACAGAAAGTGAGTTTTTTTTTTTTTATAAAATAAGAAATACAAATAATACACAATCAAGAAAGGGCTAACCATCCTTTGAAAATTAAAAACTAGACAAGGGAAAATACCAGAATTGTATTTATGTATATTTTAGATGAACTATTCAGAGTTCTCCAAAACTGTCTTAATATCTTCAGGAGGAAAGGAAATTCCTTTTATTGAACATCAAACTACTAATTATATTGATAGAGCCTTCCTAACTCCTACCCTCAAACACCATAGTATGTGTGTGTCAGAGGCCAAGTGAGGAAGTAGGATGTCATGGCAGGAATCAGAATGTCAGTGTGGCAGAGTATCCTTAAAAGTGGATAGCAATTGGGCCATCTGACTGGTCCAGTCAGTAGTGCAAGTAATTCGTGATCTCCAGTTCATAAGTTCAAGCCCCATGTTGGGCAAAGACAGTACCTGAAAACAATTTTTTTTGAAGAAATAATTTTTAAAAAGTAGATAACAGTCAATCTAAATCATAAGACGGACCTTTAACAGGTTTAATGAGGTTTCACTCTGAGCAAAGCCAGAAGAGAGATTGAGCAGATTTTTTCTGAAAATGTGTTCAAAAACAACAGACTAAGTCCCAAGATGCTGATCTACCTCACACTCCCACCTACTCCCTGACACTATTCTCCAAAAATTATCTGGTCCAGAACAAAAAGTACTGTCATTTAAAAATGAGTAACCACAATAACAAATGCAAATAACCTATGTAAATTTCTACACAAGAAATAAAAGACATCAGGAAGAAAAACAATTTGAATTATGAAAGCTGGGTAGCAAACCAGATTTAAATTGGGAATTATGAGGGGCAACTGGGTGGCTCAGTTGGTTAAGCATCTGCTCAGTTCATGATCCTGGGATTCTGGAATCGAGTCCCACGTCCAGCCCCATGTCAGGCTCCCTGCTCAGTGGAGAGTCTGCTTCCCCTTCTTCCTCAGCCTCTCCCTTCCTGCTCATACTTTTTCTCACCCTCTCTCTCTCTCACTCTCTCAAGTAAATAAATAAAATCTTTTAAAAAATAAAAATAAATTGGGAGTTATGAATAAATAATGAATAAATATAACTTAAAATATCTGAAAAATAATGAAAATTAGAATTTCAAAGTTTCAACAAATTTAAAGAAGAGAAAAAAGCACAACAAAATTAGAACATAAAAAGTAAACTGAGAGGGATTACTGAAGACATGGAAGAGATAAACAGTGAAAGCACAAGTCACATGGAAAGAAACAAAATGGAAGGCACTCCCCAAACCATAGGAAGGATCAATAAGATCAGCTTCAGAAAATTGATATGAAGTTGAGGAGAATTACAATGTTAGGGAAAAGATAACAGAACTGGAAGATAGAAGAGAGATGACTTATAAAAAATTGAATTCCCTGAGAGGAAGAAACCCAACAGAAAATAATCTGTTATATGTATGGAGGAAAAAAAAAAATAGTAAAAAAAACAACCAAAATATGTGGTGGAGGTGAGGATGAGGAGTGGAGAAATAGACATTGTATCAATCAGGAACAGAGAAGTGGGGGTGTTTGTGTTCACTATCCCCATCCTGCCCCCTGGCCCCATCTAGTAAGAGATATGTTGTATGGATTTGACCTTATGCTATGCAATTATGAGAGCTGGTTAACATTCTGTACAAAACTGCTGCCTCTGGGTCTGGTGCTGGAGTTTGAAATCCACAGGGCAGGCAGGTGGGGAGGAAAGATGAACATGATGTAGTAAAAGCATGGACAAAAGGGAACCTGTGAGGAATGACTAGAATGGACATTAGGCTCTCGCCACCTCCAAGCCTCCAGATTTCATGAGGGGAATGTCCTGTAGGAAAAACAAGGTGCCCTTCCTCTCAGATATAAACACAAGCCTACCTGGCCCAACAGTCAGAGAAGCTGAAAGAGGCAGTTATGCACACACTGAAGGAACTTGAATCCTTCTTCTGCCTAAAGCCAAAGAAGTAAGACAGAGGAGATGCAACAGCCTGTGAGAGCTACACACACTTCTGTGTAGGAAAACTACATGGCCACAAAATTATGGAGACTGTAAAAAGATCAGCGGTTATCAAGTGTTAGTGGGAATGGAAGGATGAGTAGTTGGAACACGGGATTTTTAGGACGGTGAAATTTTTCTGTCTGATGCTCTAAAGGTGTAGGTATGTCATGACAAATTTGTCCAAATCCATAGAATGCACAGCTTTAAGAGTGGACCCTGATGTGATCTGTGAACTATGGGTGATAATGAAGAATCCATGTAGAGTCATCAATTTTAACAAACGTACCACTCCTGGTGCAGGATATTGATCGTAGGGGAGGAGACTCAGACATGTATATGTGGAGACAGGGGGCTTTAGCCAATCTCTGGACTTCCACTAGGTTTCATTATGAACATAAAACTGTTCTAAAAAATAAAGTCTGATAATAAACACACATACACACACACACGCCTCAACTTTTACCTTTCAAATCTCATGTAAAATATCTCCTTTTGGGGCGCCTGGGTGCCTCAATTGTTAAGCATCTGCCTTCAGTTCAGGTCAAGATCCTGGAGTCCCAGGAACTAGCCCTGCATCAGGCTCCCTGCTCAGCTGGAAGACTGCTTCTCTCTCTCTCTTTCTCTTACTCCCCCGCTTGCATTTACTCTCTAGCTGCGTTTCTCCCTATCAAATTAAAAAAAAAAAAAAAAGTCTTAAAATGTCTCCTTTTTTTCTGTACTAATCAGATACTATTCATATATACGTATAAGGGACAGAAATCTGGAAAACACTGTCCCAGGTTGACTAAACTGACACAAAATAAATCCACCACAACATGTTAGAGTAGTAACTGTCACATCTAAATAGATGTGGATCTTTGAAAACTAATGATTGAAGGATTCCAGGTATAAACACATTTTCCAAAAGTTGAATTCCATAAGTTATAAAGATATCCAGATGTAGTTATAAAAAGTAAAGAAAATCCAAATATTAGGAAAAATAATTTTTCTCCCTTTCCCGCCTTTTCTCTCTCATATGCACACACATACATATATAACATGAAAAAATTTTAATTAGGGTGATAAAATATACTGGCAAAAGCAGGGTTATTAAAATAAGACTGACCAGGGTTAGAATTCTTGGCTCTCCTGATTATTACTTACAGGATTTTAGGTATGTGACTTAATCTCTTTAAACTCTATTTGCACACACCAATGATGATAATAAGAGCCTCTTCCTCAGAAATAAAGGAGAGAGTGAGCAGATAGAAGATGCCAAGTAACACTTTGGATCATTTTTCTCACAAAATTATTGGATATTCTTAGCAAAATTACCAAGTTGTGCAATTTGGGGAGTGGAACAAACACAGACCCAAAGCAACTGGAGAGGGGAGTAGTTAAGGGCTCAGTCACTGTTTCAGGGACTATTATGTTAATGAAGCACTTGAACTACACTCTGTGACTGGCAGCTGAAATCCCAACACCTGTTTCAGACCAGAAAAAAGAATTTTGTTGGAAAAAGACGTGCCAAGACAGCTCACAGTTAGGAATCAGAAAATTGCACTCTTGCCAGTATCATGAATCTTTCTTAGAAGTAAGAAAGCAGAGAGAAGCAGTGGTTCCCTCCAAGACCACAGGATGATCTCTACTTCCTCCTTGGAAAATTGACCTCATCAGTCTGTATTTTAGTGCTGAGTTTTTGTTCTGATTTTGAAGCCATAGATTAATCCCCCCAGTTCTGGCAGTGAATGAACCTGCACTATGCTAGTTGCAACAATGAACTTAAATATAACAAGTCCAGGAGCTGGTTTCCACACAAGCTATAGGGTTTGGAAAGAAACTTCACATCTGGGGAGGAGAAAATAAGTACTTATGTGGATTTAAATTCACCTATTCCATCAAAGACTTTCTTGCAATGTTGGCAGCTTGTATGAAGAAGGCTTATTTGTTTATTTTTAGAATACAGTTTGTTTTCTCATAGAAACAACTATATATAATGTAAGGGCAATCGTAACTTACCATGAAAAACCACATGATTCAGTAAACCATCTGAGCTCTCTTTTTGCTTCTGTTATAATTTACTTTATTCAAAGCTTTTGATAAATTGTGTAGATAGACATATTATGAGTTTTTCAGTATCTCACTAAATATATTTAGAATGCTTAATTGAAGCTTAGTTTTTATTTCATTGGATACATCTTATCACTAGCTAATAGTTTTTTGGGGGAAAAATCCCTTAGGTCAAGTCTTATATTTAGCTGTTTCTGTTTTCCTTCAAGCAGGAAAATGAAGGTTCTGAAATGAATTGATATAACAGAAAATCAACAGGGTAAAGAATAATTTTGATGATTTCTTCTTGGCATTGCAATTATATCCAGTACACTTGACGATGAAATAAACAAATAGTTCAAACAAAGCTATTAATTTCCTTCCTATCTACACAATTTTAATTAGAAACATTTAATTAAACTTGGCTAAAATTTCTCAAGATGATTTCAGAATGCATATTTAGGCTATTTGTATATAAGGAAATATATTTTTCGTACTTAGTACAATAAGTAGCTGTTGTAGGTATTTCATGGAGAACATGCTTGTCAAAATTATCTTTATCACAAAATTTATTAGAAGACAAAGTTCTCTCAGGGTTTATTAGTTATTAAGCTTTTGCTATTTTAATTGTTATAATAAATAAGATGCCTTTTTAATATATTCACTGCATTTTATATGATATCATATTTTTATGGCAAGCAATGAATGTGTTTGATGTTCCTGAGACTATTTCACCACTGGATAATTTTTTTTTTAACTTTCATTATCATGAGCATTTCTGACATGAATTAAAATGACATGCAAATCTCAGCCTCATTTAATTGAAGCAAAATTGCTAAATTGATGAATTCATAAGCCTTTAATCTTTGGGGGCAAACTGATCGTTTTCATATAAATTTGATAGAACTCAGGCAATTGTTTTAAGTAGGTCTCTATTTTTTCTGTTACTCCATAACCGTTTGTGTGTAGGAAATATGCAAATATCGTACCTCCTCAACTTAATGTTTAAAATAATATTACTGGCAACAATTACTTGAATTATTTTTTTTGAAGGCACTATAAACCATGCTGCCTCGCTAAAGAAATTTTATACACTAATTATTCCTAAGAGGTAGGTCCTCATATGACTCACAAAATGTTTGTACACATATTTTTAAGTTTAGTTATTTTAGGGTTTCTGTGTTTCCAACTGCATATAATAAAGATGACATTTTAAATTTCATCTTTAATAATCACATCAACACTATATTTTTATTCTCAGAGTGTTGGAAGAGACATTTGGATTAAACTAGAGAGGAAGTTCCTGGACATTTGGAAGGTACATCTATTGAGTTTTAATTTTTTCCTAAATCATTACTTGAACAAATTGCAATTTTTAAAATAAATGTTTTCTGAACTTTTTAAAGTATCTACATAATTATTAAAAATATAAATACTTTATAAATATTAGCAGAGGTAATTTCATGCAATTTCACATTATTCTCCTCCAAGA
This sequence comes from Spilogale gracilis, assembly GCA_004023965.1. Taxonomy (NCBI): domain Eukaryota; kingdom Metazoa; phylum Chordata; class Mammalia; order Carnivora; family Mephitidae; genus Spilogale; species Spilogale gracilis. The sequence continues at coordinate 30,993 of PITA01012427.1, read as the reverse complement.
TACAAACTTCAAATAGTTTGATCTTTATTTCTCCACATTTTTACTACATACACCTTTTATTTTCTGATAAAAATAGTGTCATGTACATATTAGTTTGCAGCTGATCCCTTTCATTTAATAATATATTTTAGACATGGATAAATTCAATATTTATTGGATTTTTAAAATACTTTGTTATTTGAGCATAGACTGAAACTTACATGATTATTCTAAATGTGAAAAAGTGATTTCAGTTTTCTAATTACACATCTTCAATTTATTCTTATAAATACTCAGAGTAAGCAACTCTTGATCGATGAAATGTATCCTGAAAAGTGTGAGACCACTGAACAAACTAATTTGCTTTTCTTTCTGTATGCTTGTTGAAATCTGCCTTTAAAATTGTCCTGGCTTTAGTTTATTGACTTTATTGTATCACGCTAATTGTGTTGTAAACACAACAGACTGTTGACTTTTGAATATCCCAAATTTGTAATTATCAGTGTCATATAAACTTAATGACTACCTTCAGTGCCCAGAGTATTATAGGATTTCTGTTTTTCACCCTAAACTATTCTATGAAGTGAGTATTATTTTTACCTCATATTGCACTGAGGAATAAGAGGTAGAAGTTTAAATAATTTGTTCAATGCTAATACTTCCACTCAGAGAAGGTAGGATTTGAAAAAATGGCAGTTATTGTCTTACTAGTCTATATATCTAAGTGTTAGGTTCCCAGTCACCCATATAACACAATCCCTTTCCACAATAAATGAGTTCTGCTGAGCTTACTTATTAGGTAAATGAGTAATACGTGCATAAACACTACCCTCTATACCTCCTTTTAAAAAATATATAATTCACCTTTCTACCTAGAAACATAACAATTTTCTTAAGTCTTAAAACTTCAGGGATGTTTGCTAATGCCCCCCGTAAAGCTAATTCAGTAGATATTAAGAATAGTCATCTACTGAGCCTTTCCTAAAGTGTGTTCCATGGATTTTTCATGAAACTATAATAGATGTTATTTACACAATTGTTATTTTGCGACGGACCTCCAATGAAAATAGACATTGTGAGCCTTTGAAATGGAGTTCGATTAGGCCAATTTTCGTCTTTATTTTTGAAATACTTCATTACATAACCCTTTTCTTTTTCAGAAGAATTTTAAGTATTGTGTTCTGCAAAAAAAGTTTTTTGGAAAAATGCTTCTCTATTCTACAGCCACTAGAGAACACACATGGCAGTTAAAATAACAACAGACTCGAATCACTATTTCATACGTTTTGTATGTTTTGACTTAGTTTGAGTTTGAGCTTTTATAAAGTGGCAACAATAATATGTATTCCATAATTTTTTTGTAAAATTAAATTTGGCAATGTATATGGGGCAGAATCGTTGAGGACCACAAATTATTTGCTCCTTTTCCCATTAATTTCAGTTAGAGTCTCATGGATCTGGCTAGTCTGTAACTGTGTTAACCAATAAGGTATGGTGGAAACTGTATTTCTTTCAAAAAAGGCTCTCAGCTTTTGACCTGGTGTTGTGAAAGCTAGTCATCAATCAAAGTATAAAAGTACTATGATGTCCTGTAGTGGTAAGTCCTGACCATTGGCTTTAGTTTTGTAATGCAAGCGCCTCACTTCAGCTTTCATTGCTGAGGCATCCACTTCAAAGAGGCATCCATTTCAAAGAGTCCTGCACTTCAGTGAAAGCTATCTCAAATAAACATATTGGCAACCTGAAACTAGATAAAGAGCCAGTCTGCCTTCTCTTGCAGGCTTCTTTGTTTTGGAGATCTTGGTTGATTTCCATAACTGACCATTGAGCCACTTTGTTTTCCTCTTCCGACTGTATCATTTTCAGAGTCACTCTCTTTCCCTCTCCCTCCTTTTTTCACAGGGGCACATGCCCTCCTCCTTCCTTTTTTCCCTTACCTTCCCCCATCCCTGCCCTTCCTTCCCTCTCTCCCTCTCTACAGCTGTGCCTCCTTGCATGCCTTTTATACTATAGGGCTTATAAAAAATAAGGCTTTTTTTTTTTCCTTCAGAGTTTCCTAGCAGTTATTGCTTAAGGTCACCTTTTAATTATAAGAATGCCAAAGGAAGGCCCAGTCATAACATTGGTTTGGACAGGGGAAGTATCTTTGAGAAGCTCATGGGGGTTCAGATGATTGCCACCAGATATTTCTAGCTGTGTCACCATGCTGTAGGGAGGCTTAAAGCATGTGGAGAGGCTCCAGAGTATGAAAAGATATGTGAAGAAACAGATAAAACCTTCCATACCTTGACGTGCCAGACCAGGAAGTGAAGAAGCCATCTTGGAAGTGGGTACGTTAGACCCAACCACTCTAAATAAAGCTCTGTGGATTAAAACTGAACCATGTGGAGGAATGATATCAACAGAAAAGGCAAAGTGGGGACCTCCAAACCTACTCATCTATAAAAGCTATGAAAACTAGCAAAAATTGTCAAACTCTACTCTGGAAGTGAACTAAAGTCAGCAATCTGAGGACCATTGATTCAAGAAAATCTTAGTAAGAGCAGTGATATCTTGTGGTATCTTAGCTCATCCTATTCTTATCCTCCACTCCCCCGCTTAACAGTACCTTTGAAAATGAGCAACCTTTCAATTACTATAATCATGAAAACAGCAGCAGAAGAGCCACTAGAAAGAGTAAATGGTTTTGACCATCCCCAAAGCCCCATCTTCAGAAGATTGTCATGATTTGACCTATCTGGCAGTTCCCTAGAAACTACAGTTTACAGACTTTGTCATTTTTTGACCTAAGGACTCATTGGGTAAAAACGCCATTTTCCTAGGGCATTTGGACATTTTAATCTAAAACAAGCAATATTGCAGCTGTTAAAGGTAGTGGTAACAGTTGTAGCAAACATGAAGCTGACCAAAATCTTACAAGGAAAAAATGGGAAGTGATATATCCATAGAAATCTCTGAAAAACTCCAAGATATTTCGGGATCTGGTAGGTTAAAAACATGAGTAGGATTCTGCACGTGCCCAGAAAAGCCCTAAGGATGTCTAATCTCTCACTTCTGGCTGACCTTAAGGCTTTGTGAAAGCAGGAAGTGATAACTAACGGAGATCTGTAAACTCTCTGGCTACAGGCATTTATTTATAACAAATACTAAGAATACCTGGCAAAGAATGGAGGACTTAATGATTCCAGGCATTTAAGGAAAACTCAGAATATATTTGAATATTTGAAATATTTGAAAAATTTCTATTTTTTCAATTGAATATACAGAATATATTGAAAAATATACTTGAATATATTTGAAATATTTGATTATAGGTTAGGAGATGTGGTCTATAGAACAGAAAAAACAAACAAGACCTTGGAGGCCTCTGGGTCACAATCCAGAATACCAACATATGCATAAATGTGAGTGCTAGAAAGAGATAAGAAAGAGAAAGATGTAAGAAGACTATATGGAGAAATAATATCTAAAAATTTCTCAAATGGATGAAAAACATTAATCTGCATGACCAGGAGCTCATTGAACTCCAAAGAGGATAAATTCAGAGAAAGCCACACCTAACCACATCCTAATCAAATTGCTAAAGCCATAGGCAAAGAAAAACCTTGAACATAGCAAGAGAGAAATGGCAACAAAATTCACAACTGATACCTTCTTGGGTGCCACAGAGGCCAGAAGACAGTGGGATGATATCGTCAAGTACTGAAGTGAAAGATTGTGAACAAATAATTTAATATTTGGTCCAACAAAAAGAACAAAAACAAACTTTCAAAAAAATGCAGGAGAAATTTAAGCATTTCAAACAAGCAAAAACAGAGATAATTTGATAATAAATCTACCCTAAAATAAGTAATAAAAGGAATACTTCAAGATAAATTTAAAAGACCCTTGACAGTAACATGAATGCACATGAAAAAACAAAAGCAACTGTAGTTATACAGATAAAAGATAGGAAAAATTTACACTTGTTTGTAATCATTCCATCCTATTTGGAAGATAACTTCATAAAACAATAAATATAAAACTATGTTGATGAGCTTAAAATATATCTAATGTAGTTACATGAAAAAAAAGGGGGCGAAGGAGAAGGAGTAGAATGAAGCTATAGAGGAATAAGGTTTTTATACACTATTGAAATCAAGTCAGTAATAATCCAAACAAGAAAGTTATGAATTAAGAAAGTTAAGAATTAAGTTAATTTTAATTTTTAGGGAAACTATTAGAAAACTAACTCATGTAAATATAGTAAAAGAAACAGTAAGGATATATTAATAAAAACAATGAAATATCTACTTAAAATCAGGCAACTGTTAGAATAGCAACACTGAGAAAATTGTGAGCTGAATTTGGGTTGACATCAGTGGAGATGGAGACTGTGGATGAATTTAAGATACATTTGGAGGCTGAACAGTAGAAATATTAATGCATGTTTATTTTACAAGATCAGTTTTCTCTGTTTTTGTAACTTCATGAGATTATCTGGAAGTATATTTTAATTGTTGCTTTATTACTATCGAAGACCTACAAGTTGTCTAGCTCTACATATAGCCCAAACTTCTTTTATTTTCTTTTTTTTCAAACTTCTTAACTTATGACAAAAAGATGCATTTGAAATATCATGTGCAAAGTGTGTGCTCAATTCAAGCCACATACTAGTTTTTCCTCAACTTCTATAATATCAGATAAGTTCTGCTATATGTTTTGATTTACCATGAAAGTTAGGCATATAAGTTTAGGCAAATAAAAATTATTAAAATTTGACAGCTGGCAAATTATGTTAACATCTGGGAACAAATCATTCTTGACAGTTCAATAGTATCCTTCTTATTGCATAGCTATTAATATTATAAAGAGCAAAATGCAAAAATTATAGTGCTTGAATAACATATTCCCTGAAGTGATAGAAAGAATGCACTGTTTATTTTAATGTATAGGAAATGTCATCTTTTCACATCTGAGGTTTGAAGTAGATTGGAACCGAAGAACTATAAACATGGATGGCATCACTCAGTGCCACAAGCCAAAAAGAGAATTGGAAATTTCTGAATTTGAAATAACATGATGACATATTTACAGTATGTGGGAGGAATAGATAAAACAGTGAAACTAGATCAGAGGCAATAATAGTAACCATACAATAACATTACATGTATAACCATCATTCATCTAGAAAAGTATCATTTTCTTGGTTAAGTTGGGTAATAATTATAAAGAGTACATATTCTAACTGGCACTTTAATAAGTAAGCTCTAGAATCTACATGGTTAATATCTGAATCAAATGCCTGGTGTTGGGATATGGATGCTTTTTACTGTCATTGATCTTTTTAAAGGAGGAAGGGAATTTAACATCCCCATTTTTATTCCTACAGTGGTGCTTTAAGTTACTTTCAATCATTTATAAGTGTTAACCAAAAAAATCATTAAATGTGAAAAGTAAAATCTTAACCAAAACATAAACTGTATCCATAAAGAGCAAAGCTGAATTGGGATACAGACATCTGGATTGTAGTTCTGGCTTGGTGTTGTATAAATCACTGTCCCTCCCTGGGCACAATTTGCATAATGTAAAATGAGAAAGTTGGAGAGTCAAATCAAAAGTCATTTCTACCTCTGAAAATGCATCTGTTCTTAACTCAAACTATCTAATTTAGGAAACCATGAATTAATTGATTTAACTGGCTAAATGATAAAATAAGTATATAGAGAAACCTTTACTCATTTATATGTGTGTGGGTATTTTTGTCAATCATCAAGATCACATAATCAAGCAAAAACATTGGCATCTTGTGCTTTAATATAGGTGACATTTTAAAGAAATTAACAGTACCAAAGTTAACGTAGATTAAGATAAGAGTTTTCTATCTTGATGAGCAGTCCCAGATATAAAACAACATTTCTTTTTTTTTTTTTTTTTTTTTTTTTTTTTTTTTTTTTTTAAAGATTTTATTTATTTGACAGAGAGAAACACAGCCAGAGAGGGAACACAAGCAGGGGGAGTGAGAGAGGGAGAAGCAGGCTTCCTGCCGAGCAGGGAGCCCGATATGGGACTCGATCCCGGGTCTCCGGGATCATGACCTGAGCTGAAGGCAGTGGCTTAACCAACTGAGCCACCCAGGCGTCCCTAAAACAACATTTCTAAAATGATATCTGAAAAATGACATTCTACATAGTTATATCCTAGGAAGCTCCTGTGTTTTGTTTCATGGTTGCATGCTATGTAGAGTCAAAGACTAAAAATAATCGAAGGCTGCGAATTCATTTACTTTACCACATTCATAGATAATTTATGGATGATTTTGCACTTCTGTAACACCCAAGCCTCAGTTCACTTTCAAATACATGAAGTGTCATTTGAAGTATACAGTGGGCTCTTAATGAAATTCTCTAGTTCTTATCTTTTAAATGTTTCAGATTCATATTTTATACTTGGTAAGAATACCAGAGTAACCTTCATACATTTTCATAGTCTATGAGCTGAACTAAAACTACGTGATTTAAAAAAAAAAAAAAAGAATTTAAGTTCAAACCATATTGCTTTATAACAACAGATACTTGTGTCCTATATCAAATGCCATATGAAAAATAGTATGTTTTCACTTTTTGCAATTTCAGTAAGAGATGTTCATTTGAGAGCAAATGTCATTTTGTTAGCGGTAGCTTTTCATTGTTGAAACCTGTGATTCTTTTTTTCTCTTTTTCGGAAAATTTAACATCTGTAGAAGATGGATTAAAAGGAAATACAGTTGGTCCTTGAACCATACAAGTTTGAACTGTGCGGGTCTGCTTACACACGGATGTTTTTACTGTACAATATCGTAAAATTATCTTCCTCAGGATCTTCTCAATAACATTTTCTCTTCTCTAGCTACTTTATTATACAAATACACTATATAATACATATAATATGCAAAATATGGGTTAATTGACTGTTTATGTTATTGGTAAGTCTCCTGGTCAACAGTAGGCTATTAGTAGTCGAGTTTTGGGGGCTCAAAGGTTTTACAGGGATTTTTGACTGAATGGGGTTCAGTGCCTTTAACTCCTGCAGTGTTCAATGGTCACCTGAATACTATATCATTTGTTTAAAATTAGATTAATAGAATAATAGATATTCAAAGTTGACTCTACATACTGGAAATAAACATCAGGGGCATCAGTGAACTTAATTCTATGTAATAAGAAAATACATTTAGATGGATCGTTAGTGTGGAAAAGGATGCCGCTCTCTCTGAAAGTTTTCATCTTTGAGTTAGGTGGTCACTAAATGAAACTGCTCTCCAACATAGGTGCAAAGGGCAAAGATGACTGAAATAGAGAAACCTCATCATTTGCTTTAGATAAGTAAGGAAGCCTGATGGAAACTTGGTTACTGCCATCCTCAGACAGGCTTGGATTTTCTCTTGCTTCGCTCTGCTTTCAGCTTTGCTTCTGGCCTGATACATTAAAAAATCAGGGAGAAAGAGGATCCCTGGGGAGCAGGGGCTCCATTGCCACTACCACTTCAATAGTGGAGTTGGTACACTATGGACACCTTAGGGAGGGATTGTGTTATTGGCCCAAATCTTCATGCTTTCCTGTATTCAAACACATTACAATGTAACTTTTTAGTTAATGCAGGTTAAAGATACTTATTATTCTTTAGTCCTTGCCCCTGGGTGAAAGGCTTTTCCTTGTGACTTGACTGGGTATATACAGACAGACACAACCGTGAACTAGCTTGGTGTCAACACCTGAAAGACCGCTTGTGTAACCACTTGCTTGGCTTCACCTCCATCAGCTCAGTGAGAAAAACATGCCCAGGACTGTCTTCTGGTTGAGGGAAAAGAGTGAACATGTGGTACAGACTCCTTCCTCCAACGAAGCTGCTACAGCCCAAATCACCCTATGTATAATAAGCAAATGTTTATTTCTGGTTGCTGCTTAGATTTGTCCTTATGAAATGCCCCTTTTTCTCTTTAGTAATATTTCTGGGGTTTTTTTTTCCCTCCAAATTTTTATTTAAATCCTAGTTAGTTAGCAGATAGTGCAAAATAAGTTTCAGGAGTAGAATCAGTGGTTCATCACTTATATCCAACATCCAGTGCTCATTGTAACAAGCGCCTTCCTTAATACCCATCACCCATCTAGCCCATCCCCCAACCACTTCCATCCACCAACCCTCAGTTTGTTCTCTATCATTAAGAGTCTCTTATGATATGTTTCCCTCTCTCTCTTCCCTTCTCACCGCCCTGTCCCATGTGTTCATCTGTTTTGTCCTTAAATTCTATATATGAGTAAAATCATATGGTATTTGTCTTTCTCTAATTGACTTACTTTGGTTAGCTTTATACACTTTAGCTCCACCCACATCATTGCAAATGGCAATGATTTCATTGATGACTGAGTAATATTCCATTGCATGAGTGTACCACATCTTTATCCATTCATCAGTCATTGGACATTTGGGCTCTTTCCATGGTATGGCTCTTGTTGATAATGCTGCTATAAGTATCTGTGTGCATGTACCCCTTTGAATCTGTATTTTTGTATCCTTTGGATAAATACCTAGTAGTGCAAGTGCTGGGACATAGGGTAGTTCTATTTTTAGCTTTTTGAGGAACCTCCATAATGTTTTCCAGACTGGCTGCTCCAGTCTGCATTCCCGCCAATAGTGCAAGAGGGTTTCCCTTTCTCTGCATCCTTCCAACACCTGTTGTTAATTCTAGCCGTTCTGACAGGTATGAGGCAGTATCTCATCATAGCTTTGATTTGTACTCCCTGATGAGTGATGTTGAACATCTTTTCATGTGTCTGTTAGCCACTGATGTTTTCTTTGGAAAAATGTCTATTCATGTCTTCTGCCCATTTCTTAACTGGACTATTTGTTTTTGGGGGTGTTGATTTTGATAAGTTCTTTATAGATTTTGGATATTAACCCTTAGTCAGATATGTTATTTGCAAATACCTTCTCCCATTCCAAAGGTAACTTTTTGGTTTTGTTGATTGTTTCCTTCTCTGTGCAGAAGTTTTTTATCTTGATGAAGTTTCACTTATTCATCTTTGCTTTTGTTTCCCTTGCCTCTAGTGGCGGATCTAGTAAGACGAAGTTCTACAGCTAAGGTCAAAGAGGTTGCTGCCTGTGTTCTCCTCTAGGATTTTGATGGTTTCCTATCTCACATTTAGATCTTCCACCCATTTTGAATTTATTTTTGTGTATGGCATAAGAAAATAGTCTGGTTTCATTCTTCCGAATGTACCTGTCCAGTTTTCCCAGCACCATTTGTTGAAGAGACTTTTTTTCCATTGGATATCCTTTCCTGCTTTGTTGAAGATTAATTGACTATATAATTGGGAGTCCATTTCTGGGTTTTTCTATTCTGTTCCATTGATCTATATCTGTTTTTGTGCCAGTACCATACTGTCTTGAAGACGACCACTTTGTAATAGAGCTTGAAGTCCAGAACCATGATGCTCCAGCTTTGCATTTTTTTTTTTTCAGGACTGCTTTGGAATTTGGGGTCTTCTGTAATTTTAGGATTGTTTGTTCTAGCTCTCTGGGTATTGCTGTTGGTATTTTGATAGGGATTGCGTGAAATGTGTAGGTTGTTTTCGGTAGTATAGACACTTTAATAATGTTTGTTCTTCTAGTCCATGAACATGGGAGTGTTTTTCTATTTCTTTGTGCCCTCTTCAATTCCTTTCGTAAGTGTTCTATAGTTTTCAGAGTACAGATCTTTTACCTCTTGGTTAGGTTTATTCTTTGGTATCTTGTGGTTTTTGGTGCAGTTGTAAATGGGATTAATTCCCTAATTTCTTTTTCTGCTGCTTCATTATTTGTGTATAGAAATGCAATAGATTTCTGTACATTAATTTTATATCCTGTGATATAAAATGTCTGCTGAATTCATGTATTAGTTCTAGCAGTTTTTTGGTGAAATCTTTTAGGTTTTTTACATAGTATCATGTCATCTGCAAATACTGAAAGTTTGACTTTTTCCTTGCCAATTTGAATGTCTTTTATTTATTTTTCTTATCTGATTGTTGAGGCTAAGACTTCCAGTACTATTTTAAATAGTGATGGTGAGAGTGGGCATCCCTGTCTAATTCCTGACCATGTAGGAAATGCTTTCAGTTTTTCCCCACTAAGGATGATATGAGCTGTGGGTCTTTTGTATATGACCTTTATGATGTTGAGGTGTATTGCATCTATCCCTACTTTGTTAAGGGTTTTATCAAGAATGGATGCTGTATTTTGTAAAATACTTTCTCTGCATCGAGGATCATGTGGTTCTTATCCTTCCTTTTATTAATGTAGTATATCACATTGATTGATTTATTGAATATTGAAACTCCCCTGCAGCCAAGGAATAAATCCTGCTCAATCATGGTGAATAATTCTTTTACTGTAGCGTTGGATTCAATTTGCTAGTATCTTGTTGAGAATATTTGCATTCATGTTCATCAGGGATATTGGCCTATAATTTTCCTTTTTTATGGGATCTTTGTCTGGTTTTATGGAAGCTCTTCCATTTCTATTTTTTGGAACAGTTTGAGAAGAGTAGGTATTAACTCTTTTAAACATCTGGCAAAGCACAGCAGAAAGCCAGTACTAAGGCTTACTGTCCTCAGCCAGTGCCCCCTACCCTATCCTAATGAGCAGGGCATCTCAGTAGTGACTGCCAAGTCCCTTGTCCCCAGAGAGGTCACAACCACTCTCCCAAATGCCCTCCAAGCAGGGTAACTGCCCTCCCCTTGTGGCCCAGGGGATCCTCAGACCACACTATCTGCTCCTGAGTCCCTGTCCTGCTTTCCCCCGAGAGCACTGCTAAGTCTGACTGGCATAACCCTGGTGACATCATAGGCCTCTAAAACTTCAGACTTTGTATTTGTAAAGACCTGTGATAGTCCACACCTTTCTTTTCCCCATCAGTGGTATTGGGTCAGAGTTTTTCTTGTGCATTTTCCTGGGTACACTCCCACTCTTTCCCTCTCTTTCTTTCTCTCTGGCTCCTCTCTCTGTGATCATGGGTCCCTTCCCATGGCCATACCCATAGCTCTTCTCCTCCAAATCAATTATCCACAGTTCCTGCCTCCCACAAGGTGGCATTTGTTGTTGTTGTTGTTGTTGTTGTTGTTGTTGTTTGGTTTTGGGGAATTTTGTTTGTTTGTTCAGCTCTGGTGGTGCATTTTTACTCAGTCCTCAAATCAATTTCTTAGGTGTTCAGTCACTTGATATTTACTTATCTGTGTTTGAGGGATGAGGGAAGCCTAGGGGTCTCCCTACTCCTCCACCATCTTATGTGCTGTGCAGCATCTCTGGTTTTAAAGTATATTTCGTCTGATGTGAATATAAGAGCCATTCTAGTATCAGAGCATCTATGTTGTGTGTATGATATATCTTTTCCATGATTTTACTTTCATTCTATTTGTATCATTGAGTCTAAAGTATATCTCCTCTAGATGACACTCAGATGGATCCAATCTGACAATCTTTACTTTCTGATTGGAATGTTTAAGTATATTCAATGTCATTAATGATATAGTTGGATTTGTTTCTGACATTTTTACTTTTTTGGTTATATATATCTCTTTTTTCCCTCCACTTTATTGCTTTCTTTTCTATTAACTGAATGTTTTCCAATATAGCATTTTAATTTTTAAATGTTTTTCACTGTATTTAAAAAAATTAAATGGTGGCTCTATGCTTTACCAAATACATCTTAATTTATCAGAATCAATTTCAACTTCATTTTGTACTAGTTTACTTCCAGTGGCATATAGAAGCACCAGTTCTATATAGGTCTATTCCCTTTTCCCTTTTATTGTGTGTTATGGTTAAATACATTATACCTATTAATGTTACAAACTGAACAGTATATTGTCATAATTATTACTGAATCATCTGCAGTCATCTCTTTAGCCCAATATAGCTTAGGTTCTGCCCTCCTACTCTGTACTGTTCTTTGTATTACACATTGCACTTCTATATTTTATATGATAAGCAGTATCTTGTACACCTATTATTTGACCCAAGATATTTTTTAAATCAGTTAAGAGAAGATATGTTTTTATACTGTCTTTCATAATTACATAATTACTTAAATAGTGCTCTTTTTTCATGTGGATTTGGTTTTTTATTTGGAATAATTTATTTTCAGTCCTAGGAGCTTTTTTAGTATTTATTGTAAGTAGTTCTGGTAGCACCACATTCTCAAAGATTTTATTTATCTGGCAGAATCTTTATTTCACCTTTAGTTTTGAAAGATAGTTTTGCTGGATATAGGATTCTTGATGGACAATTTTTAATCTTTAAGTACTTATGTTACTCCACTGCCTGATGGCCCATTGTTTCTGCTGAGAAGTTAGCTGTTAATCTTATTGGGGCCCCCTTGTAAATGATATTATTTTTCTTTTGCTGTTTTCAACATTTTCTGCTTGTCTCTGACCATCAGCTTTTTTACTATGATGTGTTTGTTTATCTTTCTTTTTGAATTTATCCAACTTACAGTTTGTTGAGTTTTACTTGATGTGTCATTTACTTTTTTTCAACATGTTTTAGAGGTTTTTAGTCATTACTTTTTACCATTTTCTGCCCATATTTCTTTCTCCTCTACCTCTATTTCTATTATACATATGTCTGTGTACTTAATAGTGTCCCACATCCCTCTGAGATTCTGTTCACTTCTCTTTATTATTTTTCCTTCTGCTCTTTCATTTGCCTAATCTTGCATATACTTTTTGACCTGTTTTTGAGTTCACTAATACCTTCTGTCTGTTCCAGTCTATTGTTGAGCTTCTCTAGTGACTTTTTAAAAAAAATTGAGTTATACTTTTCAACTTCACAATTTCCATGTGAAACTTTTTTTATAATTTCTATCTTTATTGATATAAATTGTCATTATATCTTCTTTTATATCTGTTTTCCCTTAGTTCTGCCAACATATTTATAATGATTGTATTGAAGGCTTTTTCTGTTAAATCCTGTATCTGGTCACTCTCAAAGAGTTTGTATTGCCTGGTTTTTTTTTTGTTGTTGTTTGTTTGTTTGTTTGTTTTTTCCCAATGTAAAAATCACACTTCCTTATTTCTATGCATATCTCATAAATTTTTGTTGGAAAATGGAATTTTAGACAGTATATTGTGGCAACTTGTTGCTGGTTCCCTCCTCCCTCCCACATTCACTCTCCATTCCAAGGTTCTTGGTTTGTTATAAATATGTAAATATATATATGACTGCCTGGATGATTTTAGTGAAGTCTAACTCTTCCCCTCAAACATATACAACTGTAAGCCTGTGATGTATAGTTCTGGGTGTCATCCTAGGATACAGTGGTTTGGGTAGTGCTCTCTTTCCCTGACCACACCCAGCTGTTAATCTCCACTAATTGGGCAGTGGTTTGCTCTATTGTTTCAACAATTTTCTGGATATAAATTGTTTTGCAAATGAATCTAATTAAATTGTGTCTCCTTTGAAAGAATAATTTCTGAAATATGTGCATTATAATTTTTCTGACCCTAGGAGGGCCCCTCTCAACAGTCCTATTCACTGCTTCTCTCCTACAAATTAGCCAGATGGTAGTCTAGGCTGTATCTTCATTAAATCTACACATTTCTTCCTAATTTCCTTTCACCACAACCTCTAGTGTTCTTAAGGATATCTGCATACTCAAACTTTTCACTGTATTGCACATGAAATCTGTTCCTTTGAGAAGAAAAAAACCTATCTGTTTTAAGGTTTGCTTCTTTACTGAGGCAAAATCTGTGTGAGGGCTCTGAAGCCAGGGATGGGAACAATGGCAAATTTCTTCCTTGAGACAAGCACACTCTAGTCACTGAGCACCAGGTGGAGTGGTGGGAAACAGCAGTTAATATCTTTTTGGCCTGCTTCTCTTTGTATGGAATCTCTGTCTCATGAGCCAAGACAAAGTGGATTGGGGCAGTGGTATTTTCAGTGCACCATACTGGAGATAGCCTTTATTCTTTGACAAGGGAACACCCATCTTTTGTTTGTAATTCCTGAGACTTAGCCTCAGCAACAGGCACCTGGGACAGGATCAGAAATGCTGAAGTTTCGTTAAAATTTGCTAGGAGGTGATGGAATCCTGTGTTTGTGACTACAGATAGAGTGGAATCCCTATGTTGCTGCACTGCTAAGGTACAAGTAACGTTCTTGGTCCAAATACTCCAGACTCAACTTTCTTACTAAATTTTAATAGGTTTTCTTGAATTGATGCTTCTTCATTTGCTATTTGCCCTTAGGACTATTTTGAGAGGTTTGTAGATTTGTTTGTTTGTTTTTTCCCTCTAGTTTCACTGTGGAACAGGTTAGCAATTCTTTTCTTGCTGCTGTGACAGAAGTCAATCTGATGTTATTGTAGTCACAGGTGGTTAAATATACAAATATGTATATAAACAGAGTTTAATATAGAGACCTGTATTTCCTTCCTCTGTCAGCTGAAAAAGTGTAGAAGTAATCACTCCTCTTGGTAATAATGAGTATACCTAGAACCCAGTGTTTGGTTTCCGTATGATTCTCTAATGAAAGGAACCAGGGCTCCTTGGAAAAATTGGGCCAGAATGTATACAACATGAGCCTGGGGCGTCTTGTAGTCCCAGAAAGTAAAGAATTACTCAGAATGCATATATATATATACATGAACACAAACAGGGAGCTTATAAAAGGGACATAGGAGCCAATTGAAAGACCTCTCAATGGACAAAGCTGGAACAATTTGTTTAACAAACTAAATAAAGTAGTATTGAATTATAATCCAAAGCAGAAAGTAAATATTCATGAGTTCATACTGTTATAAATAAATGAGGGATAAGAGGCAAATATCCTGTGCAAAAGAATCTCCCATGCAAAGGATTTGTGGAAATACTGGGCCCTCAAGTAGGTAGAGTATAAATCCCTGCTTATTAAGTATATACTGTACAGTGACTTCCATCTAGAAAGCACAGTACCAAATCGGGGATTATAAAAGAGTAACTTTACAGCGGGGAAATCTGAAAATTATTACCTCAACCAGGGACCAAAGTGAACATCAATTATGATGAGTTGTGTTGAGGATATGTACCCTTGATATGGTATGAAGAAAATGGCACTTTACCTCTGTGGTCTTCCTCTCAAAAACCCATAACATAAATCATATCATAAGAAAAGCATGAGACAAATCCCAGTAGAGGGACTCCCTACACATATAAAATTCTTAGGACTGTCAAGGTCATCAAAAACAAGTAATATCTGAGGAATTGTCACAACCAAGAGGAGCCTAAGCAGACATGATAACTAGATAACTAAATGTATATGGTATTGTGGATGAGATCCTAGAAAAGAAAGTGGTCATTAGTTAAAAACTAAGGAAATCTGGATAAAGTATGAGTTTGAGTTAATTATACTGTATCATTAATGGTTCATTAATTTTGTCAAATATATCACACTAATGTAAGATGTTAATAGGAGAAAATGAGTGTGGGTATATGGGAACTCTTTATACTATCTTCACAATTTGTCTGTAAATCTTAAACTGTTGTAAGATATAAATTTTATTTTAAAAAGCAGTGAGGAAATGAGCCTTCAATACTATTCATATCTGTGGGAAGGATATTCCAGTGTGATGGATTAGACAGTACTGTGATAGAAATATGTCTTGTGGGCCTGAGGCACAAAGAAGAGAAAAATGTGGTTGGAGTGGAATGAACATGGGGAAAGTAATATTAGAAGAGGTTATAGAGGTAACAGAGGAGGAGAGGAAACAGATTATTTTGTGATTTAGAGTCTATTTCAAGGACTTGGGTTTTACTGTGACTGAAAAAGGGAGTCATTGATGTTTATGAAAGGATTACTGGTTGTTGTATTGGGGAAAAAATGGAAAACAGTGAAAGACGACCACGAGTAGGAGCAGAGATAGTGGTTACAATAGTGTAATGGAGATTTGATATTGTTAGCAGTGGGGGAAAAATATTTGACTAGCTATGTAGAACCATCAGGATAATGATGGACTATGTGGTGTGAGAAAAAGAGATGTATCAAGAATGCCTCAATTTAGGATGTACCTGAAAAGATTGACTTGTCATTAGCTATGATATAGTTGAAGAAGGTATTAAGGGAAAGACTGGAGACTCAGATGTGAGTTTGTTTGGCTTGAGAAATATATTAGCATCCAAGAATTATCAAGTATGCAGAGGAATGAAGAAATCTGGAATTCACCGGTGAAATCCAGGCTATACTTGTAAATTTGTTAATAATTAACATACAAATAGTGTTTAATGCCTTCAGACTATATGAGATCACAAAGGGAATAGGTAGAGAAGTCCAAAAAATGATTCTTGGAGGAATCCACCATTCAGAGGTCAGGAAAAAGAGAAAAAATATTTAGAAAGAGTTGCCAATGACAGGGCACATGGGTGGCTCAGGACTCTTGATCTCAGGGCTGTGAATTCAAGCCCCTTGTTGGATATGGAGCCTATATAAAAAGAAAAAAAGAAAAAAAAAGAGCTGTTAATGAGGGAAAAGGAAAAGTGGATGAGGAGAAGAAGAAGGGGCCAGGAAGAAAAGAAAGAAAGAGAGATTTAGTATGTCAAAAAAAGAAAGTATTTCTGGGAAAAACGATCTCTGTTATGGCACATGTTGCTGCTGGATCGATAAGATGGCTGAGAGTTGACTTCAGATTCATTAGTAGAAAATCACAGCTACCATAACTAGCCAACTTTGGATAAGGGAGAGGGTAGTAAAGGTAAGCATCTCATTGAGCCAGATTATAGAAACTATTTCAAAAAGCTGTATGACAGCAAATAAAATGGCAGAACTAGAACAGGGGAAGCTTATTTAGGTACAACACAGTATTTGTACACAGGACAGCAGTGATAATTAGAGAAGGAGAGGATTTGCTGGAGTGATGGTTTTGAGTAGATGAAAAGGATTGGGACCTTGTATACATGTTGAGGATTAGTTTTAGGATTATGGACTATACCTTCAGTAAGAGGAATGGAAACAGAGAAGGTAGATTCAGTGGCTCCCAGGAGGAGTGAGGTAGTTGTGGGGGTGAAAGTTTCTGCAAGTTCTCTTTCTCTTGCTTCCATTTTCTATTACTAGTACCTTTATTACTGCCACTAATGATAACTTCCTTCCCTAGTTTAAAAAATCATTTCAATACCCAAATAAGATTATCACTGTAAATTACCATTGAAAAAAGATTATTAAATTTCATACCACATTTTACTTGTGATAAATCAGACAATGAATAAAAATCATATCCAGATGGTAATATTTGATCTAAATTGAACATTTCCTAATGGCAGGATTCTTGTTAAATTAGCATTTTTTTTCTTTCTGTAAAACATTGTAATAAGATGGCAGACTCAAAGTATCCCCCCAACTGGAGCACTGATCATTAGACATAATGGCAGGACTACCTACCTTGGAATCATGTATCTTAATAAAATGAATCAGGGCTCTCTAAATTGTAAATATATGATTTATTGCTTCTGGAATATGTAAGTGAAAATAAGCACAAAAGTAAATTTCTGATAAGAAACTCATTGACTGTCAGTTGTTTGGGAATCATTATTCAGTCCTCAGCAACTGCTCAGAATACAGTAGGTAATTAATCAATAGTTTGAGGGACATATGAGTGGTTGGAACTAAATCTCCATGGTATCCTGAATAGTAACCTACAGTCAGGATTCTTTGATGTAGTTTACTGAAAGAGAGTAGGGAAAAATATGTTTATAGGAAAAAAATTATAAAGGCATTCTTAAATGAACTTTTGTTATCAAGCAACAGAAGTGAAGGAGACAGAAGCTTCTTAATCAATGTTAACTCAGAAAGGAAAATGCAGAAGAAAGGAGGAGAAAAGGGAAGAAGGAAGAAAAAAAAAGTAATAATAAGAAGAAACCGTGTGGTTTCTTGTATCTGTCGCCTTTTTAGCCTTCCCCTTGCCAACACTTGACTTGGCTTTATCTACATGGACCTAGGGCCTTGTCATAATCTGTGATGCTTCCTTGGGATCTCAGTCAGGTCTCCATCTGTAAAGGTTCCTAGGTTAATAATTACAATAAAATCTCCTATGTGGTATCTATATGCCCAACTACAAACATATACATCCATGAGTACTGGTTTATACTCTCACTGTTTCTTTATTTACATGTCCAGAATGTGATAGAGACCAAAACATTTTTAAATCTTGGAAAATCCAATGGAGGGAAAATGTATTTGAATTTCCTCCCTGGATAAGAGACATATTTAGTCAGAAGTTTCATATTGACCTGTACCATTTGGCTGAATTATTTCTGGAGTAGTATGGGACATGCTATTTTTATTTAGGCAAACTGAATGAAATAAAAAAACAAAATTTGGAGAAGATTAATAGAGCTGTCCCTGCTGCTGCACACACCCCTAGGGTCCCCAGGATGTGTGCTATGACTCTCTGCTTCTGTAGCATGTGGTGTAGCTTGTTTCTGTGATTATTAGAGTGACAGTAGCAACTGGGTGAATGTTACTGTATTCACAGCTGCTTCCTCTAATGTCTAAAATCCCAAATCACAGAGAGGTGCCTCCCAGGGATTATAGGATGATGAGCAACCATTCTGGTGGGTCTAATTGAGAGCAGAATGTCCTTTCACATTCTGTAAAATTAGAAGCTGTGATAACAGATCCACCTTAAAATGACCTGAAAAAATGAATACATGGACTCAGATGTGTGTGGGAAGTGAGTACAAGAAAGATTTAAGTGAAGAGATTGAAAGAGACAAGAGAGGTAGCCTTGGGCCCTGGCTGTATCACCCTCTCTTGTTGGAAGGAAAGTTGGCATAGAGGTAAGTATGTCCCTTCTAAGAGGAAGGGAGGCATTTAGAGGTTTCATAAATGAGGACCTTTCCTCTAACATTTTTGGAAATGTTTTGGCCAAGTGCTGAAGGCTTGGCCCAAGGATTGTGTAGGAGTTATGTAATGCACAGTACATACTGGAACACTGGCTTCTGAGAGAGAAAAGATGGATTGTATGACCTGTTTTGGGGATCTGATAGCTGTGTACATCATAGGCAAGTTATTTACTTCTTTAAACCTCCATCTGTGAAATGGAGCTCAAAACACCAGTTCAAACTAACTGAAGAAACATTGAGTGGCTCACTTGAGGCAGTGCACAGAAAGCACTTTGCACGAGGTGATATGATATAGTCAAATGGGGAGACCATGAAATTGAGTCAGGCTTCTCTTAAATCTCCCCCTCACTTACTGACACTATATCCCTGGACACATTAACTTTACCTCTCTAAGCCCCATGTTTCCAAACTGAAAAATAGGGAAGCTAATCAAGCTACCCTCACAGGATTATTGTGAGAAATAAATAAAATAATTCATCTACAGTGTTTAGCATAATACCTGGCATAAAACCTCAAAAAGTAATAATTATTATTACTAAACTAGAGGCGTTGTTTCAATAATGCTAGTGACATTTCAGTTTTCACTTAACCTGGGTGGAAAAAAAAATAGAACATGTCTTGTTTGCAAAAAGACAATGGCCCCTTGGGGCTATGCTTCCTGCTATTGCTTCATGAGAATCATGGGAACAGTTTCAGGGGTAAGCTACTCTGTACATGCTTTTTTTCTCTATGGCTCCCAGTCTTAATTTCTGAACTAACAGAATCCTACTTTCATTGTTATCTGACTATTGTGAGGAAAACATATTTTTTAATGTTTAAATCCCTAAAAATTTCAGTTTTCTTGCACTAAATTGCGCAATGGTATATTCCTGAGTGTAGGTATTCCTTTACTTTTTTTTAATGAAAAAAGTGTAAGTATATTGGTCGAACCACTAGCTGACTTACTATGTTCCCAGGACTGTGCTTGAACAAGTATCATAGACAAACACACATGCCTTTAGATCCTAAAATCTATGACATCATTCCCATACAAATTAGGAGATGCAATGCATGGAATATGGTTGGATTAAAACAAGGAATTATTTTATTAAAGTAATATCAGTGAGGTTGTTTGTAAATGATTGAATCATGAAGAAAAGGGGTCTGTACATTTTCTATCAAGAATCACCTCCAATCTTTCTTTGAGCTCTCTTAACTTTCCCTAGTCTGCTAGAGCAAGTAGACAATAATCAGGAAGAAATATTTCCTGATGCTCACTGCTTTTTATGAACAACATCCTACCTTGCAAATGTTCAGTCTTCTTGCTCTGTGGACTAGCTACCCAGTGGGGCAGCCTGGTTGGCCCATTAACTCTGCTCAGTGCATGCTTTATCATTGCTAAACAACCTCAATTCCCAATTACAGGGTAATGGCATCATTAGTTTTGCCATCGTTATTTAGTCATAATGATAAGAAACAGAAAATATTGTAGAAAATTGGGGAGAATAGGCACACTTTAGAGCCCTGATTCATAGGAACATATCGTATGCACCTGCACACCTCAGTTCATTAACAGAAACAGAAACTCTTTTTCTGATGCTCATGGTTACTAATAAAAATCAATTGCAATTGAAGGAGAAAGAATAATCCTGCAACCCTTTTTCCATTTCTTGTGACCCAAAACAGAAGCTACATCAAGGGAAGTTCAAATTTAACATATTTCTTTTTCATGACAGAATTTCTCACATCCAAGAAGCACATTCTTAAGAAAAAATTATATATATATATATATATATATATATATATATATGTGTGTGTGTGTATATATATATATATATATATATATATATATATATATATATATAATTTTCCAGCACATTTATTTCTTAGAAAAACTCCTCTTCATCTTTCATTTCCTGGAATATTATTTTCTAAATGTGAATTATGAAAAAACACATTTTTTGGACATGTGGTCTTTACTCTAACATTAATATCCAATCAAGAAAGAAAACTTAAAGTTTATTTTCCCTCCTTTGTAAGATATTTCATTTCTGCTAGAGTGTGTTTGGTATTTATGGCTGATAAATACATAAGTAAAATCACTAACCTGGCTTTACATTCATACCACCCTCATAACTCAACTTTCCAGAGAGCGTCTTATTTTATGGGGATCCCTCTCCATCTGTGTGGCATATTTTCATCATCATCATCACCTCATCATCATCACATTTTTTTAACAGTTTGCAATTTTCAGAGATCTTTGAGATGTCTTCATATGAGTCTCCCAACCACTCTGTACTATAGACAAAGTAGACATAGTTTCTAATTTCAGAGGAAGAAATTAAGCCACTTGTCTTCTTGTATTAGAGTCAGGCTTTGAACTTACTCATTTAAATATCACTTTATCAGAGCTCTATCCATCCATCTCTATGTATTGGCAGAGAAAATTGTTTTACTTTTTGGAAAGTTTATTTTTAATTATTTTGTCCTTATTACTATTTCTTAACATGTTGATTTTCTGTTTGCCTACTGATTGCTCTGCCAAATTCAGATATTATAGTTCTAAGATGTTTCTTTGTGCTCTGTGTAGACATCCACTGGCCTGACTGCTTTTCTGCTCCAGTTGTGATCTTTTGCTTTTTACAGCTCAATTCTGTGTTATGTTTGTTTGGAGTGTTCTTCTTGTTCTTCCTCTCTCTTGCTGCAAGGGGCTACTTTAGACATGGTGGATGTTTTTTCTCATGGCTTATCTGTGGACTGGCCAATGTACAGAGAGCTTTCACAGTGCCAAAAAGCAGTGTCACTGAAACAAATCAACAACCTGTCTTCCAGCCCCAGGATGGAGAAGGCTTAATTTGAAATGTTGTCCTGAGCCCCTCTCTGCTCTGGGGAGGTGGGGAGATCAAGAAAAATCACATTGGTCAAATGGATTTATTGTTCCAAAAATATGTTATGTCAAAATGAATGTTTTAAATTGTTGAGGAAAATTGTATGATATTTTTCTCTTCCTTCTTGATTTTAGACCATTGATTTGATTGCCTATAGCAATATACTCTGTCTTACAAATTTCTCTGAATCAGTACTCAAGGCATAAAGGGATCTAGGGAGGACCTGATAAGTTTACTTAGGGTAGAGTGACTCACCCATGGGGTGCAGATTTTGAGCTCACATTTTGCTGCTATTGTTGTTACTCTGACTTTCTCAATTGTATTGTTGACACTTCAGATTATTAATTACTTTCTGCGTACATGAAAAATTACTCTACATGAAGCCTTGCTGAATGATTGTGTTATGTTTGGTCTACGTGCTATTGTCGTTTCTATTTTTACTCTTTTAGTTAGGGGTTAATTCCAAGAAAAAGCTGCTTTAACAATCACTGCCCCTTATAACTTACTAAAAGTTCAATAAGAATTTCTTTTAAGAAGCAAGAATTTGCAAAAGTATTGCTCTTTCACTTTGCCCCCTTTTCTATAAAGTTTTACAAAGATACTTTTATGGCATGACTAGCTTCATTCCCAGGGATGCAGAGAAACAGCTAGTCTTGTCTAAAAGATGTAGAAACCTTTCTATATTTATGAATTATAATGAACTAGTTCACTTCATTGGGGAATTGTAATAAATTATTCCTGATTTTTTCATATGAGCATTGATAACATTAAGCTTAGGAGGTAATATCTTAAGAATTGACTTTTATATCATAAAATGCCCATTTGGTTCACTTGCGAGGCTTATTTAAAGGCAGGTGTCCACACTGTTACTGAGTTCCTTTTGAAAATTTATGAATTGCGGGTCTGTACCTGGGGATATCTGGGTAGTATAACATGTTCTCTTCTTTACAATATTGGCTTCCTTACTCCATTTATTCATGTTTCATTTAAAGAAGCATTATGGAACAGGGAATAAAAATAGTATAATAGTTAGCTGTAGTGATTAAATTTGGACAAAACTGAGTTGAAATTCTAGCTGGGCTACTTACCAGCTTTGTGCCCTGTCAAATTCATTAATCCCATCCTACCTACCTGACAGGCTGTAGGGTTAAATGAAGGAAACTATGTAAAGTGCTTGGTGCCTGATGTGTATTTATTGAGGGCTCCATATATAATAAATTCTGTTATTATTTTTGTTGCCATGGTTATATTTTCAGGTATGATGCATTTAGGTATCTATGCCCAAAAAATGGATATGTTTATCTCATGGAGATGAAATTTTAAAATTTTGAAGTCTTTGAAAAATGCACATACTTTTGAAGAGAAATTCTATTTAGAATAAAGAACATTTAGTTCTTTAGTTCTTAGTGTGCTTAATCTAAAATTCTCACAAATAGTAGGGACTGTTAGTCTTTCAGGTTTTTCCTCCTCCAACCTTGTTTCTCTTTATTTTAACTGAAAATTCTCACTAAGTGTCTGGTACTCAGTACTTCCTGATGTACATCTTTCCTTCTTAGAGTATCTGGAAATAGAAAATGCCTCCTCTGTCTGAATCATGTTCTCTCTTTAATTGACTCTAGTTCTATATCATGAAAGCCTTAGAAAATATATTTATTCTGAGTTCCATCTGATGAAACTTTAGATATGATTTTGAAAACAGCTATGGAATCTCTCCTTCCTGTCTTCTTTTTTTTATATAACATGCTTTCTAATTTATCATGATTTTTAGTCCAGTCAGCATCTTAGTACCTATCTACTGAGTGTGCTCATGTTTTCACAGAAGTGGGCACAATACCCAAACAGTTTGTGATAGAGGATCCCATCTCACAGCCATCTCTCCTTCCTTCCTTCTACTTTTCCTGGTAATGGCATACTGCCAATCACACCATGACATTGGCCAATAAAAAAGAGTTACATTTTCTTACCCATTTAAATTACCTTACTCAAATTGTATTCCCACCATAGGTCCAATGGTCTAATCATTGACCTCATACCCCAAACTGTATAGTTATTTATTATAAATTTTTTCATTATTGCATTTGGTCAGTTGAAATCTTTTTCTGGAATTTGATTCATTCATGTAAAGAATTTGCCATATTGGGACAAATTAGCAAATCTGTAAGTGACATTACAATCTTTCCTTCCATATTTTTTGAGGTCTATTACCACTTCTTTTGCATAATAATTCAAGCATCTACAAACCCCTTTGACAGAAGAGGAATAATTGACTAATGAATATGAGTCTCTACTCCCTGTTTCTTGACTTCAGCCCCTACCTTCTCCCTATCTCCATTAAGAGGATTTTATCTTTGCATATAATCTCTGGTCTTTTGTAATGCAAAATCAAGAAGAGAGATACTGAAAAGTTGACAGAAAGAGAAGGGCTTGAATTGCTCTGAGACTAAGGTGATTCATAGGCGGAATAAGGATTGAGGGAGGCATATATTAGAAATAATTTTTAATTACTTATGTTAGTTACACTAAGATGCTATCTTGTGACTCCTGCAGAGACTAATATATGTTGATTGCAAGTTGTATGATTATCCTGCACATATTATTCCATTTTACTTTTAGAAAATAAATTTTAGGGGCGCCTGGGTGGCTCACTTGGTTAAGCGACTGCCTTCAGCTCAGGTCATGATCCTGGAGAGCCAGGATCGAGCCCCACATCATCGGGCTCTCTGCTCTGTGGGAGGCCTGCTTCTCCCTCTCTCACTCCCCCTGCTTGTGTTCTCTCTCTCGCTGCTGTGTTTCTCTCTGTCAAATAAATAAAATCTTTAAAAAAAAAAAAGAAAAAAGAAAAGAAAAGAAATTTTAAAATATTTTCAAATGTGTTTTGAAGTCAACATAGCTCATATATAGTGGGATTTTTTTTTCCTTGTTGACAGGTCCATGAACTTATACCAAGAAATAAGATGTCAACCTAAGTATACAGTTAAATTGAGGCAAGAGTGAATTACCAGAAACTGAGTTTATTCAGAAATAGCAAAGGAATTGCAATCCAAAAATCAGAAGCTGGGGGCAAGCTACAGTGAGTCCATTGAGGGTTTGAGGTAAGCTGTAATTAAGGGCAAGGAGTACAAAACCAAGGAATCCCAGCCAGAATGTAAGCAGTCAGTTCATTGGCTTAAGGATGGACAGAAATTGCTGGTGGATGTTCATTGACCAGGAGACAAATTTCCATCTGCTATAAATCAGGCGTTTAGGAAAAATTCTCCTAGTTCTTAAGTTCTTTTCTTTTGAGGGTGTGCATGTGTGTGAGATTTTCCATTTCATATCCTTTGTTTCTATTTTGGAATGAAATCCTTTCACAAAGGACATTATACTACCTGAAGAATCATGGATCATTCTGTCAGTCCTTTGATCTTCAAACAAAAGTATATCTAAATTTGGATATATGCTAAATTTAGGGTATTTTATCTTATCATTTTGGAATGCAAATGGGTGTCAATAAAGTTGTAAATAGAGTTTATAGGTATATGCACTAAAAATTAAACCTGAGACAGAGACCACTTGAATATAAAAGTCCTTTCAAAGTGGGTAGGTTTGAACCGTGACAGTTTATGCTCAACAGTTTCAATAGCTGTAAAAAGACTGAAGTAGATACAGAATTGCAAAAATAAATCTGCTTTCCTTTTATAAAATGCTTAAATTTAAGTATTAACACAATTAAACAGATTTTACCCATAGAGCCTCCTTCATGCAGACTAACACAAACATACATGATGGAGAATATGTCTAAAGGGCACAGTAAGGTGGAAGACTGAAAACACTGAGTTGGAATTTAGTCAAATATTGATCAGCACCATCCTTTTCATTTGCCTGTGTAGATATTAGCACTAGTATTACTGTTTTCTACCAAATAAACACATATAGTAATATATGATATAGTAATGAAAGCATGAAAATGTTATACTGTTGGGGACGGTGCATGATCCGCCCCTCCCGCCAGGCCCAAGCCACTGGAAACTTTGGTGGAGGTACCCATGAATGTGAATGAAAGCCCCTCCCGTCTTTCCCTGCCTAGAATCTGGAAAGCCACGTACCCTGTGGGCCGGGGCAGTATGTCCTTTGTGTGCTTATCCAAGCCATATAGTTCCATTTAATCCTCCTCCTGGTAATCATATCTCTTCTCTTATCTGTATTCCTTGATCCCTCTGCCTCAATGGTCTCAGCTTCTGTGAGTTTAAGCAATCACTCTGTGATTGTACCCTGCAGTAACAATACTAATCCTGTCTCTAGGGTGGGTGCAAAAGCAGTTAAAGATTTAACTGCACCACCCAACTTCCTCACTTTTGAATAATAAAAGACTGGAGCCCTTGACAGTCAAGAGAGACAAAGGCAGAGCCAGAGACAAAGAAAAAGGCAGAGGCAAAGGCAGAGAGCCTGCAAAGCAAGAAGCAGAGAGAAACAGAAACAGAGACAGAGACAGACACAGAGAAGGAAAGAGATAAAGAGAGACAGAAGCAAAGAGAGCAGCTGAAACAGAAGCAGAGAGCAAGAGAGTCAGAAGCAGAGAGAGAAGCAGAGCAAGAGGGCCACAGCCAGAGCCAGAGCTAGAGAGCTAGAGGTAGAAAGCCAGAGCATGAGCCTGAGCCTGCTTCATAGGTCTCTCCTGACTGACCTTGGGTCTGTCAGCTTGCATCAGATTTCTGTGTCTGTGTCATTATTTCACCCGCCAGACATCCCGTGGTTCGGGACCCACATCTCTGCCGAGGCTGGTCCCTGGTGGCGACATTATACCTTTATATATAAAATATGTATATAGGGCACGCCTGCGTGGCTCAGTCTGTTAAGCGTCTGCCTTCAACTCAGGTCAGGATCCCAAGGTCCTGGGATCTAGAGCCACAGTAAGTTCCTTGCTCAGCTGGGAGCCTGCTTTTCCCTCACCCTCTGCCTGCTGCTCCCCCTGCTTGTGTGCACACACTCTCTCTCTCTATGTCAAATAAATTAAATGAATGAATGATATTATATAGTATTTCCAGCTAAGGTGACTTGCTAATTCTAATTTTTTTAAGTTATCTTTATTAGTAATCTCTATACCAACTGTGGAGCTTGAACTTCAAACTCTGAGATCAAGAGTTCATGTTCTGTCTGAGCCAACCGTGTACCCCTAATTCCTATCTGAAAACACTATGAGAGTGCTCACTTTGGCAGCACATATTCTGAAAACAGAATGAGTGATTTAGTTCCCTAAAAGATGTCATATCTGCTATCATATCTGAAGCTACCCTTTTCTCCTCTTGTTTCTCTTAATACAACCCTGGGCAAGTAACTTCACATCTCCATGTCTTCATAGTTAACATGAGAGGATTAGTCTAAATGGTCTCTTCTCATTCAATCAGTCTATGATTGGAAGACATAAGGAGTATGTAGTGTTTCATAGGTGGAACATAACCGAGAGAGTTCAGGGTGTTTTTTTTTTATGACAAAAAAATAAAATATGGCTTCACTGCCACTTTTTCAAAGTGACATCTTGCTCTCAGGAATAAGAATTGATGATGTCAATCTGTATATGGAAAAAAAAAAACAATAGAATTTTCTGACATTAATTGACTCATTGGCCATAATAGCATCGTAATTTTGTTATGGACATTTTGGAAGAATGTTGGCATAACTACCAGAGAAGGAGCCTAGGGCAGGATGTGACAGAGAAAAGAAACTGCTTTAATTGTGAAAGAATCAGCAGGTACAGAGGAAGAAAACCAAATTATTCCTAGCATAAGCAAGATATAGTAGAAATAAATGAGCCATAGGAAAATAAGAGCTACTTAGAGTAAATTGTTCAAAGACCTTAGAGCCATCATAACCAGCCTAACATAATACAGAAGAAGGGGTTTGGCAATAAATCTCCTCTATTAATTTTATTGCAAGTCAATTGTAAATCTTCAGTTGAGTTTCTTAGGATGAAAATCATCTTTTGGAAATATTCCTATTTATTGTCTTCCACATTAGTATAAAGGAATAATTTTGGTAAATAGAAATTAAGAAGATGGGACAGCATACCTGCCCTTACATATGATCATAGATGTGCTGGATTTATTTATAAGAACAGCTAGAACTGAAGTTGGTCACAATTTCAAATGAGCAATACCTTTTGTATTTCCCTTATATTTGTATGTCTGTTACTTCCCACTTTCACTGAACCAGTATTTTCATGATGTCTAAAGCTCTCTATGAATTCCTTTGCCTGACTAAAGCTTCACATACTTTGTATGACCTTCCTTCTGCTTCCAAACTTTACAGTACTTCTCAAATAATTTCATGTTATAACTTCATGCCCACAATGCTAAGATTTATTCAGGCAATATTTTTTTCCCCCAGCAACTATTATTAGCTGGGAAAAGATCCAGGGCCTGGATACAGCAGAGAAGAGCCCATGTCTTGATGGACCTTATAGGATTAATAAGACCTTATGGGTGACAGGACTACTGACAATGTACATATAACTATACCTATATGCCAGATGACAACAGTGCTATTTGGAAACATGAAGCTGGATAAAGGGGATAGAGAATAAAGAAATACAGGTAATGTTCTCTAATGCAGAATGTAATGCATTTCAGAGGGACTTGAATGAAAATGAGGTGTGTGGAGAAAGAGTAATTAAATCCAAGGGGATGATAATTTACAAAGTTTTGAATGTCATGGAATAGCAAGGAGGCAATAAACATTAGAGCAGAGTGTGTACAGGGAGAAGGGCAGGAAGTGAGATTAGAGACCTAAACAAAGCTAGACCATATAGGACCTTATATGATGAAGAGTCTGTTTTTTTTTTGAGTGAAGCCCCACAAGGTTTCTGATGGAATATTGACATTGTCTGTATAAAGATCTCCCCACCAGTGTGAAGGGGACAGAGTGCCAGGAAACCAGAGTAGAAGCAGAGAGACCAATTAGGAGGCTATTTCAGGGATCCAGTCAAGAGATGATTGTGGCTTGGATCAAAGTATTACAGTGGAGTGGTTAGTTATGGTTGGATTTTTTTTTTTTTAAAGGGGTTTACTTATTTATTTGACAGAGAGAAACACAGCTAGAGAGGGAACACAAGCAAGGGGAATGAGAGAGAGAGAGAGAAGCAGGCTTCCCGCTGAGCAGGGAGCCTGATGCAGGAGCTCGATCCCAGAACCCTGAGATCATGCCTGGAGCTGAAGGAAGATACTTAACAACTGAACCACCCAGGTGCCCCGTGATGGTTGGATTTTGCATACAATTTTAAGGAAGAACTAATGCTATGGTTTGTTTTTTGTTTGTTTGTTTTTATTTTGTTTGCTTGCTTTAAGGGCAGGGATAAGGGAGAAATTGGGTACTCAAAGATATTTCCAAACATTTGCCCTGAGCAGGTGAAAACCTGAATTTACCATTTTTTAAATTTGGCAGTAATATGCAGTCATCAAGAAGATCTAAGCAGGGCGGTTTGGGTAGAGAAAATCATGCCTCTGGGTTACTCTCGGACTTGCTCTGCTATCAGTCTTTTTACTTACTTTGCTCCAACAAAACTGGCTTTCTTGCTGCTGCTTGAATGTAGAGAGCATGTTTTTCTCCTTAAAGGCTTTATATTTCTTCAGTTTGGGAAAAATTATGCTCAGGATGCCTATTAGGCATCTACATGGAGATGTTGTGTGGGCATTTGGATATCCTAGATGAGGGTTTAGGGGAGAGGTCTGGGCTGCAGGCTAACATTTAAGAGGAAACAGATAATGAGA
This sequence comes from Spilogale gracilis, assembly GCA_004023965.1. Classification (NCBI taxonomy): domain Eukaryota; kingdom Metazoa; phylum Chordata; class Mammalia; order Carnivora; family Mephitidae; genus Spilogale; species Spilogale gracilis. The sequence goes on along the minus strand of PITA01012427.1, from coordinate 1,542 downwards.
CCCCTAAGGAGCAACCAGTTACATAAGAGGAGAATGAAGGAAGAGCAGTGACCAGGAAGCCAACAAAGGGTTTCCAAAGAGAAGGACTGATAAACAGTGTGAAATTCTTTTAAGGGGTCCACAAGATAAGAGAATTGACTATGAATTTGATAAGTGTTGTGTTCACCTCAGACATTCTTTACCCTAATTGTCCGGACAATTATGCCATTTTCAAGACTAAAGCAAAACATCATCTTATCTCTGAAGTCTTCCCTATATCTATAATCTTTGTTTTACTTTTCAATGTCCAAAAAAAGTTCTTAGAAATCAGTGACTTGGATGTGTTCTTTCTTGGATGTGTTCTTTCTTAAAAAAAAAAAAAAAGAAAGAAAGAAAGGGTGCCTGGGTGGCTCAGTGGGTTAAAGCCTCTGCCTTCAGCTCAGGTCAAGATCTCAGGGTCCTGGGATCCAGGCCTGCATGGGGCTCTCTGCTCAGCAGGGAACCTGCTTCCTCCTCTCTCTCTGCCTGCCTCTCTGCCTACTTGTGATCTCTCTCTGTCAAATAAATAAATAAAATCTTAAAAAAAAGTCATAGCAAATGGCTGGTACATTTTAGATCTCAGACTTTTAGGTAAAAGAAGAAGTGAAAGAAGTAGGGATGGAGAGAAGGAAGGAAATTTCTAGAACAAAGTGTTTTTCTAGATCTTATTCTTTTTGCTTGGATATTGCTAAGTGACTGATTAATATAGAAATTGATTTCAAGTAACTCATTAATCCCTAATAATGGTTCATTGTATTATATTTTTCATTCCAAGAAAATAGGGCTTTTAGTAGAGAATTCCACACTGGTTTATGGAATAAAAATTGCCATTGTTAATTAACAAAATCTCTTGGTCATTGTCGTTATGTCTGCTTGCATTTGCCAAACTCATCATATATAACGGTAGCCATCAAACTGAAATATCAAGGGTTTTCTCTTTGGAAATGAAACTGCTCTGTGAATAGGTGGAAAGGAGGAGGTAGATATTAGCAGTGGAAAAGCAAGATAGGGCTTTATAGCAGTTCAGCTTAGAGAGCATAAGAGGACAAAAATGAAGTCACTGGCAGGTGGAATGAATTTTAAGAATTGAATAAATTATAACAGATCTCTATTCAAGGAATACTTATCTAGGTCACATTGTGTTGATTCTCCTAGAGAAAAAGTTGAATGTTTTCTGAAAATCCATTGACTCCCTTAGGTCTCTAGAATAGTGGTTCTTAATTTGTTCTGACTTCCACCGTTTAGGAAGAGCAAAAATCCTAGGACAAACACAGGTGAGATGATGAACTGCAGAAACTATCTATCCCACAAGTTTCATTTTCTAGTGGAAACAGAGAGTGCGTTATAGGGGTGCCTGGGTGGATCAGATGGTTAAGCGACTGCCTCTGGCTCAGGTCATGATCCTGGAGACCCAGGATCAGGCCCCGCATCGGGCTCCCTGCTCAGACGGGTAGCCTGCTTCTCCTTCTCTCACTCCCCCTGCTTCTGTTCCCTCTCTAGCTATGTTTCTCTCTGTCAAAAAAA